>CAUYQU010049169.1:0-13197 GCA_963574635.1 Cheracebus regulus | reverse complement strand
AAACAAAAACACAACCCCCGCTTGTTCCCACACTGCGGGGGGGGCTCAAAAAGGACAACACTGGGCCCCCGGGGGGGGAGCCATATCCGGGGGGGTGTTTGGGGGGCAATTCGGGGGGGCACGGTGGGGGGGACCTCGGGGTGGGACCGGGGGGGGGGGGAGTGGGGGAGGGATAACATGGGGAGAAATGCCAGATATAGGGGAAGGGGAGGAAGGCAGCAAATCACACTGCCATGTGTGTACCTATGCATCAATTTGCATGTTCTTCACATGTACCCCAAAACCTAAAACACAGTAAAATATATATTTAATAATAATGATGTATGAATATTTTGTATTTTTAAATAAATCCTATCAGAGTCATATTTCCTGTTGGGGTCAGGCTGAAAGCCAGGCCTCAAGGTCACCCCAAGGTCTCTGTTGCCCACAGGCAAAGTGACTTCCAGCCTCTGTCCAGTGTTTCTTCCCCTGCCCCACGGGCCTGGCACTGTTACCCAAAATCCAGGGGCCATTTCTATTCAGTCCTCTGCTATCGCTGAAGACCTGCATTCAGTCTAAATGTCTTTTCTGCGGATGGTGCTGCCATGCCCTTCACCTGGCCTCTAAAGTCCATTTCAGCGGCCACAGAGGGGAACCAGAAGTGCGTCTAGACATCACTGCCATCTTCTTATCTACCTAGTATTCGGCTCACATCTCAGGATCTCACTGAATGCTCAGCATCTCTGAGAAATCAATGTTATTACCCACTCATTCATATTTCCAGTGTGGAAACAGGCCAAGAGAGAGGACCTGAATTACCCAACATCACGCCACCAGCAAATGGCAGGGCTGAGATTTCATTGATTTTACAATTTTATTGATGTATAATTCATGTACAGTAAACTGCTCATATTTTAAGCATGCAATTCTGGGCCAGCCACAGTGGCTCACGCCTGTAATCCCAGCACTTTGGGAGGCTGAAGGAGGTGGATCACTTGAGGCCAGGAGTTCGAGACCAGCCTCCCAACATGGTGAAACCCTGTCTCTACTAAAAATACAAAAATTGACCAGGCGTGGTGGCACATACCTGTGGTCCTAGCTACTTGGGAGGCTGAGGCAGAAGGATCACTTGAACCCAGGGGGCGGAGGTTTCAGTGAACCACGACTGCACTGCTGTACTCCAGCCTTGGTGACAGAGCAAGACTCTGTCTCAAAATAAATAAGTAAATACATGAACAGTGTACAATTACATAAGTTGTGAAGCATGTATACATTCAGGTTTTTCAGCCTCAGCCCTACTGGCATTTGGAGATAATTCTTTTTGGGGGGACTGGGGGTGTCTCATGGACTGTAGGATGTTTAGCCTTATCCCTCGCTTCTATCCATAGATGCCAGGGGTCTAACTGGAAACGCTGGACAGATGCTGGAAGTCACTTTGCCTGTGGGCAACAGTGACCTTGGGATGACCTTGAGGCCTGGCTTTCGTCCTGACCCCAACAGGAAAGATGACTCTGACAGGATTTATTTAAAAATACAAAATATTCATACATCATCATTATTAGTATTTTGCCAAGGTTATCATTCCCTGGGCTTCAGCCACAAAAACATTCAAGAACGTGGAAGAGACTTGAAGATCTTAAATCAAAGCCCACCTCTGTCAGGCCACCCTCGAGTTCAGGCTTTATGCCTGGCAAGGCCGTTTTGAGGATTATGAATGGTGCGCATTTTTGCAATTTATCTAGAGGCTCAGTAATCATGGCATCATCCCCGCTGGGCCCCGTCCCCCTCTTCACTCAGTTGCACCTTGAGGAAGATAAATAGGCAAGCAGCTTAGGAACAGAAATGAGAGTCCTCAATCAGCTCTTTGTTCACTCTGACCACTGGGCAAGACTGAGAGAGTGACTCTGGCAGCTGGAACACAACACCTTTGTCTCATGCATGGCTCCGGGGCCTTTGGAATCCAGTGGCTGGAGAAGGTGGCTTCTTTCCCACCTGAACAGCCTGGAGCATCTCCAGGCACCCTTAGGATCCCAGGGTTAGCTAAGAGGCAGCTGGGGCACAGCCAGGGCAAAGCCGGGGCACAGCGGGAAACATACACGCAGCTTCTGGTCTTGCTCATTTAATGGCTTTTCCCCAAATGATGATGGCAGCACCTGAGAGCAGGTAGAGAAGACAGCAGGGGTGGGGGTGGATTCCAGGGAAGCCTGGGATGCCCTGGACTGTGGCCCTCAGGAGCGAAGCACTGTTTGGGGCCTCCCTTCTGACCATGCCCCGTACTCAGCCCATGAGGACGCTTCTCTTGCAGAGTGAACCCCATGGGCCTCAGGTTGGCAGGGAAGGCTGTCAGCTTGGCCCCACCTCTGGGGCTCCTCCTTGAGCTTGCGCCACTCCATGGCTGGTGCTCTATGCTTGGGGGAAACCACACCCACCCTGGTGCATCCTGTCTTTGCTGATGGTGTTCCCTCTGCTGAGAGGGCAGTTCCCGTTCTCCCGGCAATTCCAACCCTGGAGAGTCCTCGGGGATCTTCCCGGACAGTGTCCACCAAGTGCTGCCTCCCCATTCCCGGGGCTGAATGACAAACTCATCTCCCAGGCTCCACACATCCCCCACCACGGCGTTGACTTTGGGTGCTGGCCTTATCTGGCAGGGGTCTCCCCGCAGTTATTGTGAGAGGGACCCTGCATGGATCATGTCTGAATCCCCAGGACAAGGCCCAGTGCCCGGCACAACTGTTGTGTATTGAATAAACGTGCTCCATATGGGGTGGACCAAGTGGCTTTCCTAAATGATTTTTCCTTTTTTTTTTTTTGAGATGGAGTTTCACTTTTGTAGCCCAGGCTGGAGTACAATGTCGCAATCTCAGCACACTGCAACCTCTACCTTCTGGGTTCAAGTGATTCTTCTGCCTCAGCCTCCCAAATAGCTGGGATTACAGGCACCTGCCATCGCACCTGGCTAATTTTTGTATTTTTTGTAGAGATGGGGTTTCACCATGTTGGCCAGGCTGGTCTCGAACTCCTAACTTTACGTGATCCACCTGCCTTGGCCTCCCAAGGTGCTGGGATTACAGGTATGCACTACCACACCCCTTCCTAAGTGATTTTTCTATATCAAACACCAAGGAGAAAGAGGGGCAGCAGAATGGAAGGCTCTGCTGCTTTCAGAGAAGGGAAAGGTCAGCTTCTCAGAGCCTCCCTGACCTTCAGCCTCTGAGGCTCCTATTGGGAGGAAGGGCCTTGCTGACGCTGTTGAGTGCCAACTGCCTGGGTTCAGAACAGGCCAGGCTGGTTGGGTTGGTTGTGTGGGGGAGAATCAGGAAGAGGGAGCTTGTTCAAAATCCGGCTCGTTTACCCAACAAACAATAAAACAGAGGGCGGGATTGTTCAAAGTTGCTGGGTGGTGGCCATGAGAAAGACCCCACTGGTCTGAGAGGTCTGTGCAGGAATGCAGGGAGCCTGGGAAGCACAGAGGGGTGGGGCCTGGGGGTGAGGGCACAGGGTGGCTTAGGGACTGGGTGGCACTGGGTGCTGGCTCTGGCAGAGAGTGCCAACAGGGGACATTTCTTTCCAGCTCCACGGCTGGTGGTCTCGCCATGTGTGATGGTGAATTTTATGTGTTACCTTGATGGAACCATGGGGATCCCCGGACATTTGGCCAAGCCTCTGTGCTTGTGAGGGTGTTTCTGGATGGGACTAGCATTTGAATCTGTAGCCCAGGCAAGCGGACCGTCCTCCCTGCTGAGGGTGGGCCTCACCCCATCCAGCAGGGGCCTGAATAGAATAAAAAGCTGAGGAGAGAATTATGTGCCTCTGCCTGTCTTCAAGGTGGAACTATTGGTCTTCTCCTGCCTTTGGATTCAGACTCAGCAGAAAGAGCACCTCCCCTGGCTGGTGCTGTTGGCAGGATTCCCGAACGTGCACTGCTGGAGCTCTGGACCACGACTGACTTGGTTCCAGCCCTCCCGTGAGCACCTCTCACTGGATGCTGGGATGCTCTGTGGGGCCAAGCCGGGGTCGCCTACTTCTGCTGCAAGGAGGGGCCAGCCCCATTGGAACCATAAGTACGGGGGTCGGGGCAGCCTGATCTCTAGGAAGAACTGCTGCACTCTTTCCAGAAAAAAACCCAAAGGGGTTTCAGGCAGCCCAAGCTAACAGACGCCTGCTGTGCACGTGTGTGTTCTGAGCACCGGCTAGGAAATGCAGGGCTTCTGAGAAGGCCTAAAATTCCTGAGAACCCAGATAAGGCTGTGAACGCCTGATCCTGATAAAAAGTGACTGCAGGGGCTGCTCTGGGCAGGTGGGGCTCAGCCTGGAGCGAGTCCGCCCTGTCCTTGAGTCACTCCTGTCCTTCCCCTTATCTGATGTGTGCCTGACTCTGTTCTTCCTTTATTGTGGGGGATGAGGGTGCAAGGCTAATGTGTTCATTTTCCTTCCCCATGCTCAGCTCACGGCCCCCAAGCTCACTCCCCACCTCACGCTGATCACTTTCCCATTCAGCAGGTTCAATGCATGCACACAATGTGCGCGCCTCCTTGCAGAATACTGCGTGTGGCTTCTGGTGAGTGGGGCTTCTGGTGAGCGCGGCTTCACACTATAAATGCCGCTGTGCCCAATCCCACTCAGTTTCACTCAATGTCATCAAGTTTAAAAATATATATATGGTAAAATGCATATAACCTCAGACCATTTTAACCATTTCTTTTTTCTTTCTTTTCATTTTTTTTTTTTTTTTTTTTTTAGATGGATTTTTGCTCTGTTTCCCAGAGGACTGGAGTGCATTGGTGCAGTCTCTGCTCACTGCAATCTATGCCTCCTGGGTTCAGGCAATTCTCCAGCCTCAGCCTCCTGAGTAGCTGGGACTACAGGCACACACCACCACGCCTGGCTAAGTTTTGTATTTTTAGTAGAGACGGGGGTTTCACCATGTTGGCCAGGCTGGCCTCGAACTCCTGACCTCAGGTGATCTGCCCACCTTGGCCTCCCAGAGGGCTGGGATTACAGGTGTGAGCCACCGCGCCCGGCCCATTTTAACCATTTCTAAGTGTACCATTCAGTGGTATTAAGTTCATTCACACTGATGTTGTGCAGCTGTCACCACCATCCACCTCCAGACCTTTTCATTTTCCCAAACTGAAACTCTGTTCCCGTTAGACCCCAACTCTTTGCTTCCTCCTCCCTTCTGTCTCTATGGATTTGAGCCTTCTAGGGACCTCATTTAAGTTAAGCCCTACAGCTGTCACCTTTTAGTGACCGATTTGTTTCACTCATCACGACATCCTCAAAGTTCATCCATGTTGTCCCTCGTGTCAGAATCTCCTTATTTCCAAGGCTGAGTGATATTCTGTTGTATGGACTGATGACACTCTGTTCATCCATTCATCTGTCGATGGATGTTTGGTCCATTTCTACCTTTTGGGTAGTGTGAAAAATGCTGCTTGGAACATGGGTGTACAAATATCTCTTTGAAACGCTGGATTCAGTTCTTTGGGAGACAGACCCAGGAGTGGCATTGCTGAATCACATGCTAATTCCATGTTTAATTTTTGGAGAAACAGCTGTACCATTTTCCACAGGAGGCTGCACCATTTTACATTCCCACAATTGTGACTCAGTTGCAGCTGCTGTACCGGATGTGGTTTCATTGCTTAAGCAAATTAACACATCTCCTTGTACCTGGTATGCAGCCACTGACTTGGCCAATGCCTTTTTCTCCATTCCTGGCCACAGGGCCCACCAGAAGCAATTTGTCTTCAGCTGGTAAGGCCAGGAATATGCCTTTACAGTCCTACCTCAGGGGTTTGAGGAACAGCTCTTGGCATGTTACTGGGCTTTGGTGGAAACTGAACGTCTGACTATGGGTCAACCTCGACTCATGTGCAAGGGTTCCAGCTTCTCCGTGGCCTTGCCGACCCTTGTTACTCTTCACTTTGTTGATAGTAGCCATCCTGAGGAGTATGAGGTGGTGCTGTGTGTTTTTCCTTGTCTCCATGCAGCTGAGGGCACGCTGGTGCATGCTGGTGCACACACAGGTGGATCACCTGAGGTCAGGAGTTTGAGAACAGCTTGGCCAACATGGTGAAACCCTGTCTCTACTAATGCATGCCGTGTGACTCCTGCTTAGTCCCATCTGCTGCTTCACAACGTATCACTAACTCAGTCACCTACCACTGGACTCTGAGCTGCTCCATCCTTCACTTTCACAAACAGTGTTGATGGACACCAGTGCAAGCCTTTCTGGGGAAGACACAGTGAGAGCCTTTCTCAGCCATGCATTCCTCAGCCTGACTGCAAGTTCACAGCCCCCTGCAAAGCCCAGCCTGAGTGCTTCCCAGCCTGGCACATGCCCGGTCTCCCTCCCACGGCCGTCCTGGAAGGCTCTGCTTCCTACCATCTTGCCAGCACTCGGCCTTCGCCAACCCTCTAACTTTTACCAATCTTATGGGCTTAAGGGGATTTCCTGCACTCGACTACATTTCTCTGATTCCTGTGGGTTTGAGCAGGTCTTCTTTGATGCGTGCATCATGTGCACTTTCCCTTCTGGGAATTGTCTACAGGGGTTGGCTTTCTGTCAACTTGAACAGAAGCAAACTTGGTTACTTTGAATAAAAATCAGGCTTGTGGGAGCAGGGGCATTCTATGTGCAAAGGAAGGTCAGGTCCAGCCTGCCTGTTTTTGTGCATACTCTCTTCAGTCACTGCTTGGCACCTTCAGAACGCAGCCACAGAAGGGAGTTCATGGGCTGGACATTCTGCTAAGGGACACAGCTGTCTCTGGCCCCTGCATCCAAGGACTGGACTCTCTGCTTTATTGCTGTGGTGGAGCTGAGAGCCTGAGACTTCACATGTTCTTTCAACATTCCCTTGGTGGCCATCCCAGTATGCTTTTTTTTGTTTGTTTATTTTGAGATGGAGTCTTGCTCTGTAGTCGAGGCTGGAGTGCAGTGGTGCCATCTCAGGTCACTGCAACCTCCGCCTCCTGGGTCCCGGTTCAAGCAATTCTCCTACCTCAGCCTCCCAAGTAGCTGGGATTACAGACGTAAGCCACCACGCCCAGCTAATTTTTGTATCTTTTAGTAGAGACGGGGTTTCACCATGTTGGCCAGTCTGGTCTTGAACTCCTGACCTCGTGATCCACCTGCCTCGGCCTCCCAAAGTGCTTGGATTACAGGCGTGTGCCACCACACCCAGCCCCCAGTGTACTTTTAATTTGACAAGCCAGGGGGTGCCACAGAGAAAGACGTTGGCTGGTGTTTAGGCGTTTGGGGACTGGCAGGGAGGGCTGCTATCCACGATGGACGATGCCACAAGTGGAGTCCAGATTGAGTTTTTTTGTTTTTGTTTTGGTATCCGTCACCTCGAGCATTTGTCTTTCTTCGTGTGTGTTACACACAATCCAAATATACTCTTTTAGCTATTTTTAAGTGTACAATAAATTTGTGTGGACTGTAGTTACCCCATTGTGCTGTCAAAGGCTAGCTCTTATTCGTTCTAACCACATTTTTGTGCCCATTACCCATCCCCTTTCTCTCCTTGCCATCCCACACCTACCCTTCCCAGCATCTGGTAACCACCATTCTACTCTCCATCTCCACGAGTTCAATGGTTCAATCTTTTAGCTCCCACAAATAAGTGAGAACATGTGAAGTTTGCCTTTCTGTGCCTGGCTTATTTCACTTAACACAGTGACTTCCAGTTCCACCCACGCTGCTGCAGATGGCAGGATCTCATTATTTTCATGACTGTGTAGTACTCCACTGTGTATATACACTGCATTTCCTTTATCCGTTCCTCTGTTGATGGACACTTAGGTTGCTCCCAAATCTTGGCTCTTGTGAACAGTGCTGCAATAAATACGGAGGTACACATATCTTTTCAGTATACTGATTTCCATTCTTTGGAGTATATGCCTAGCAGTAGAACTGCTGGATCATATAGCAACTCTGTTTTTAATGTTGTGAGAACCTGCACACTGTTCTCCATGGTGGCTATACTAGTTTACGTTTCCACCAATGGTGTACCCATTAACTCAAGGTCCAAGGGCTCCACAGTTGGCAGGTGGTGAAGCCAGCCAGGCTCCTGTTCTTCCCTTCAGGGTGACAGGTTCCCCCTGGCTGTGGGCAGGTCCAAAGGTAGCATCTGGGAACCAGGGCCTGGAGTCAAGAACCTTAGGAATATACCTGGTGCTCTGTTCTACTGCAGCTCAGCTGGCACTCAAGCTGAAAAACAAAGTCCTTCTCACTGCCCACTCTTCCCTCTCTTTCCTCAAGTAGAGTCGTCTCTCTCGATGGCCACCACTGCCCAAGCCCTGTGGTGAATACTGCCTGGCCACTGCCATGCTGACTCAAGGCCCATGAGCTCTGCAGTCAGCTTGTGGTCAATGCGTCCAGGCCTGTGTCTCTCCTTCAAGGCAGTGGGCTCCCTCGCTGGCCCAGGACAGATACAGAAATGCTGTCTAAGAACCCAGGCCTGCAGTTGAGGACACCATGGAGGGAGCATTTAGACCAATCTTAGCTGGAGGCAAATCACCCACCTCTGGGAGTGCCGTACTCCACTCTGGCTGACCTGGTACCCAAGCTGCAAGCCAAAGTCCCCCTTCCTCTTCTCTCTACTCTCCTCAAGCAGAAGGAGTCTCTCTCCCCATAGCCACCACATCAGGGAATGTGCTGGGTCACATCTGAAGCCAGCACGTCTCTCAGCCTCACCCCAGACCTGCAAAAAGTACTGCTTGGATAGTGCTGCTGATTATTCAGGACTCAGGGGCTCTTTAGTCAGTTGGTGATGAATCCTGCCAAGACTGGGTCCTTCTCTTCAAGGGAGCAGGTTTCCTCCCTGCCCAGGATGTGTCTAGAAATGTGATCCAGGAGCTAAGGCCTGGAATAGAGGCCTCGGGACTATGCCCACAGAGAGAAGGAGTCTCTCCTGGAGCTGGGAGCTGCACTGCCTGGGACTGGAGGGTGGGTGGTGCAAGCACTCCCATAGCTGCCCAGCTGGTGTCTCACTAGGTCATGTGCACCCCAAGTCCCCTGGCTCTGAGCACAGCACCAGGACTTGGCCAAGAATAACAGTCCTTGTGGCTTAGACTTCCTTCGAGTTTATTTAGAACCCCTGAGCACCTTAGCTCCTGATGTCCGGGCTTGCTGGCACTCAGGTTTTGACCACTGGGACGGGGCAGTTCCCTCCAGCTAAGGTTCGTCTGAAGGCTTCCTCCATGGGTACCAGCTGAGTTCTGCCATGTGTTGCTTTCTGCCCTGACAGCACAGCACGGGTTCCAGTGGAAAGTCCCACAGTCACTGCATGATACCTCCGCAGGGCGCACAGATTCTCTCTCCGTGCCATGCAGCTGCTGTCAGGGAATGGGGGATGGGGGAATGGGTGGCATCAGCAATTCAAGGCTGTCTTTCCTGCCCTCTTCGGTGCCTCTTTCCTCTGTATGAACTTAAAACCAGGTACAGGCAGATGTAAGAAGAGTCAGAATACTCAGAGGAGTGGCTGTTGTTTCTTATTGAACCAGGGGCCAGAGCAGCTGGACCAGTGGTTTCTGGCTCTGAGGAGGGATGTGGCCACCTGACTGCCTCTGCCTCCTCTCCCAGATGGAAGGTAGTGTAGGTCTCTGTTGTATCAAAGGAGGACGCCAGAGCCCTGGGCTTTGCCTGAAACAGTCTCAGAAATAGGCAGGTCTGCTGTGTTTCCCTGTGTAAGGATCTGGTCACACCCTTGCTTAGAGGTAGGTGACATCCGCTGTCTGGTGGCAGCGTCCCCTGGTGTGGTGTGGGCACCACAGGCACAGCTGTAGGGGCAGCCCCACGGGCCAGGCTTCATGGAGCAGCTGCCCCAAGTTACAGCGTTTCAGATGCCCTTTCGGCACCTGCTAATGTCCTCAGAGGCACTGAGGTTTTCTGGCCATGGGCATGTTGCCAACAATTTAAAATAGGCATTGTTAGAATCCCATGATAGAATTGCTTTCAGATTCAGCCTTTCTAAAAGATTTCTTTGGGGCTGGGCATGTTGGCTCACACCTGTAATCCCAGCACTTTGGGAGGCTGAGGTGGGTGGACCATCTGAGGTCAGGAGTTCGAGACCAGCCTGGCCGACACGGTGAAACCCTATCTCTACTAAAAATACAAAAATTAGCCAGGCGTGGTGGTGCATGCTTATAATCCCAGCTACTCTGGAGGCTGAGGCAGGAGAATTGATTGAACTCGCAAGGCAGGGGTTGCAGTGAGCTGAGATTACTCCACTGCACTCCAGCCTGGGCAACAAAGTGAGACTCCATTTCAAACAACAGACAAACAGACAAACGCTGGCCTCCAGAACTGTGACACCAATAAATTTCTGCTGTTTCCAGCCCCCTAGTTTGCAGTCCCATTTGTTCCGGCAGCTCTAGGAAACTGAAACAAGTTTCTAGGAGGAGAAAAAACATGCATGAGAATTCCTATGTGGAGGAGGCCCTCACTGCAAATCAGCCCCTATTGCTACAAGCCAAGAGCCATTTCTAGAGAACAGACCAAGGAATGACAGTGTGTGTTCTGTTGATCACAACTGGAACACCAAAGAAAGAACAGAAGGGAGAAGTGGCCACACAGCGCAGATGAAAGCATGTGACCATGTTCTATTTCACAGTGTTGCCTGGTCCACTACCTAGACTTGATGATTGATGAGGAGTTTTCTTTTTTTTTTCCAACCAAAAAGAACATGTTGCTTACGCTGAGGTTTCCAGGGACCTGAGACAGGCAGAAAAACAGCCTCTCAAGCCCTCCCCATCAGCCAAGCAAGTGACCTCGGCTTTCCAAGTCGCATCAGTGAGACCCTGGGGATGGACTGCTGTGGAATAGCCCAGGGAGGGAGGCAGGGGCCGTTTCTAATGACCCTGAGAAAGCCAGGCACAGCGGCTGCCAGGAAAATGAAAGATGCAGGTAATGACAGTGGAAACGGAACAAAGGTTTTGGAGAAAATGCGGGCAGAAGCAAAGATTTAGGACGTGTCCGTGTCTGAGGCTTTTCCTGGAGAGATGCCTTCTTGGAAGCCAAGTGCCTCTTCTTACAGAACAAATAGAAAACCTGCCAGACCTCTGCTCTCAGCTTCTGGGAATGACTCTGTTTGTCACGGCTAGTGCTTGTCCCACCTCTGCAGGCCTCGGGTGGTGTCCCAAGGCTCCGCTGTTCATGGGGGTGCACGGGATGGGGATGGCGGGAGTCTGAGTTGGAGGGTGACTGGAGGCCCTCGTGTCCCTAGTGACCTGGGCTGGGCTAGTTTCCTCACCTGTTAGGCAGCCTGGGTTGCTCTGGCAGCTCAGGACACAGTGTGACCCTGCAGGGGCCCAGCAGGGAAACTTCCAGGGCACCCTGGCTACAGGAGGGTAGCACTGGTCTGACTGCTGTGTTAAGGAGGGATGGCAGGATGAACTGCCTGCCTCAAACAGCCCTTCTTTCCCCTGAGTGTCATGATGGCCCCTCCTCTAGGGACCCCATTAGAGCAAACTGCTTCTTTTACGGTTCTTCCAGAACACGTGGCTTGTGGCCCGTCACAACAGATGGCATCCTGCTAGGGGCCGTCAGGAAATGGAAGCCACAAGGTATTTTGGCAGCCAGAATTTAACAGAGAAGAATACAGAAGGGGTGCTAGCTGAGTGCTGGTTACTTCCCCCAGGTGATCCAGGCAGAGTGAGAACTCAGGCGTCATGGAGACAGCAACTGCAGGAGTCAGCCACTCCCACGGAGGTGAGGCTGTGCCCATGACAGCAAGGAAGCCGGGGAGTGCAGCCCACAGGGCATAGACAGACTTCCACGGAGGAAGCACTGGCTGGCTGGCTTGGGAGGGGGTCTCTTGGGGGTGGAGGAAGCACTGGCTGGCTGACTGGGGGGTGTCTCTTGGTGAGTGGAAGACACAGGGTCCCTGGTTCTGTGAGGGTTGGTGTTGGAAACAGATGCTCAGTGCCGTAAAGAAATATCAGCACTGAGACAAAGGATCTCTCAGCAAAGCAACTTTTATTTCCTGGGCTACAGGAAGGGTACTCTCACTAGCCATCTTGCACAAGAGGACAATGAACAAAGGAAAACACACAAATTCATCCCTCACGCATTTAGGGTTATCCTTACTGCTATGTCTGATCTCCGTTGGCTGGAGCCAGAACTCACAATCTAAACTAAAACCCAATTGGCTACAACTTAAAACTTTTCTAAACAGGTGAAAGCAATGGAGAGCTGGGCCATGCCTAAGAGCACGTCCAGCACAGATACCTTGGTTATAGTACAAGGGCATAGAATGTATTGCATGCCTGTAAGCATGGCTTGTCTAACTGCTACATAGGATAGGGCTTAACAAAGAGTTATTAGCACACTTATGATTTATTCTTTACCAAGAAAGGAAACTTGAAACAGGAACTTTTCTACAGTTGGGAAAATTGTAGGCAAGATCCTCTCTGCGATGGGAAGGAACCACACTGCCAAAGCGAAGACATGTTGCTGGAAAGAAAAAGAAAAAAAAAACGGCAGCAGCAGCAGTATTGTCAGAACAGGACTGAGGGACAGAACTTTCCACCCAGCCCTGCAGTCCCCTCCAGCACCCCCTGTGCAAGTCGGCCAGGCGCCAAGAACACCCAGTGTGGAAGGGCAGCTGTGACATGGAGAGGCCAGGGTCAGGCACACCCTCGGACCGTGCAGCCCCGTCCTCACCCTTCTACTCCTATCTGCACGTCTCTCCAACAGCAAGGCCACTTATGCTTCTGCTAACAAGCTGTAAGCATCCTCCACACAAATGATTTTTCTTACCCTCTCCCCCAACTGAGGAGCTGCAGAAGCCACCAGTCATTGTGTCTGTCTTTGGGAGCTGGTCCTAGCACCACATCTAGGCCATGCCGGATCTTTCTCCTCCTCTTCCTCCTCCTCCTCTCTCTTCTTCTTCTGCAGAAACCACCAGTCATTGTGTCTGTCTTTGGGAGCTGGTCCTAGTACCATCTCTGGGCCATGCCAGATCTTTCTTCTCCTCCTCCTCCCCTCCTCCTCCCCATCCTCCCTCCTCCCTCCTCCCCCCCATCCAATTCCCCCCCTCCTCCTCGGCCTCCTCCTCATCCTCTCCCTCCTCCTCCTCTTCCTCCTCATCCTCCTTGTCCTTCTCCACATTTCCCTCCTCCTCCCCCTTCTCCTTCTCCTCATTCTCTTCTTCTGTCTGAAAGATTGTCTGTCTCAAGTTTCAGGTGCTCGCCATTTCAGTTGCAGCTTTG
>CAUYQU010049167.1:0-51759 GCA_963574635.1 Cheracebus regulus | reverse complement strand
TGGTGGGCTATTTAAACTTTCATAAAGGGATATAATACAATTTTCATTTTCAATGCTTATTATCTAGTTGTGTAAAAGCTCTCCCATGAAAGAGAACTGATGTTGTAACAGCAGATTTTCACCAAGTAAACACTGCCATGTCTGTACCTATGCAACAATATTGCATGTTCTTCACATGTACCCCAAAACCTAAAATGCAATGAAAATAAGAATTTAAAAAATAAATTATTTAAAAAGAATTATTTAAAAAGAATTATTAAAAATAATTATTAAAAAAGAATTATTTAAAAAATAAAATTTAATTTAATTTAACTTAAAAATAAATAAATAAAGATGAGATGTCTGCTGCAACAATATACCTGCTCCAGAGGTCAAAAAGAGTTTCCCTGGCAGGCTCAGCATAAGTCCTAGAAGTCACTTTTATTTCCTCCCTGATTTTTATTATTTTCTTTCTTCAGCTTACTTTGAATTTAATTTGCTCTTCTCTTTCTAATTTCCTAAGGTAGAAACTACAGTCATTAATTTGAGATATTTCTTCTTTTATAATATAAATTTGTGGTGCTATAAATTTTCCTCAAGATACTGCCTTAGGGACATCCCACAAATGTTGATATGCTGTTCTTTCATTTACATTTAGATCAATATACTTTCTAGTTTTTCTTTGATCCTCAGGTAATTTAAAAAATGTGTTTTTAACTTCCAAACTTGGTGCGTTTTATAGGGAGAATTCTTATTTTCATTTCTAATTTCATTCCATTATGACCAGAACATACTTTGACAACTTAAATCCTTTTAAATTTATTGAGATTATTTTATGGCCAAGAATGAGGTTTGTTTTGTTAAATGTTTAATGTGCAAATAATGTATATTTTGCTGTTATTGGATACAGTGGTCCATGAATATCAATTAGGTTGAGTTGGTTAATAGTGCAAATTTTCTGAGCCTTACAAATTTTCTGTTCACTTTTCAAAATCAATTATTAGGAGAGGAATATCAACATCTCTGACTACATTTGTGGATTTGTCTATTTCTCCTTACAGTTTTATTAGTTTTTGTTACATGTATTTTGAAACTCTGCAAATGGGAGCATAAAAGCTTAGGATTCTTATGTCTTCTTGATGAATTAACAACTTTATCATTAGGAAATGTCCTTCTTTATCTCTGGTTATGTTGTATGCTCTGAGATCTATTTTATCTGATGTTAACATGATCACTCCAGCTTTGTTTTGATTAGTATTTGCATTGCATATCTTTTTCAACCCCTTCTACTTTTAAGCTATTTGTTTCTTTAAATTCAAAGTGCATTTTGTAGGCAACATACAGTTGGATCTTGGCTCTTTATCCAATATGACAATCTCTCCCTTTTAATTCAGGTAATTAGACCATTTGTATTCAACATAATTATTAATATAGTTAGATTTAAGTCTCTTGTCATGCTATTTGCTTTCTAAGCTTCTCAACTGTTGTTTCTTTTTTTCTTTTTCTGCCATCTTTCAGACTGAGTTTTGTGTGTGCATGTGATTCCATTCTATCTTCTTTATTAACTTATTAGAGCCATCTCCTTGTTTTGTTATATTAGTAGTTTGCTTTAGGGTTTATAGCATACATTTTCAACTTATCACAGCTTACCTTCAAGTGACATCATACTATATCTTACTTTGAGAATACAACATATTATCATATAGCATGAGAACTTTACAACATATACATTCTTTTCTCCCTTCCTGGCCTCTGTGCTATTTTTTCTGATACATTTTACTTCTACAATTGTTATAAATCCCACAACACATTGTCATAGCTTTTAATTTACAACCAGGTAATTATCTTCTAAAGATCGTCAAAATAATCAGAAAAAAAAAATTTTGTTATTTACCCATGTAGTTACTATTTCCTGTGAGTTTCATTCTTTGTGCAAATCCATCTGTTATTATTTCCTTCTGCCTGAAGGATTCCCTTTAACATTTCTCATAGTGTAGGAAGAATTTGTCAAGAACCTGTTATTCAAAGTTTTGTACTCAGACACCCAACACCACAATTTCCCAGGAATTATGCCCTCCAAAAAATCAAAGTGAACCAACATTTCCTGTCCATCTGGTGGGGAGACAGTGTCTGAATACCACAGAGCCACTAGCCAGACACTCTTTGGTCTAGTATTCAAGGTTCTTCGAGACCTGGTCCTGACCATTCCTCAACCCACCTCTCATATGCTTACTATCCCTAGAAACCATCTGCTGTTTCCTGCCTCCATCCTTTGACACACACTGTGCTTTTGTTCTTCTAAACATGTCTTTCCCCAGCTCATCCAATGACCAAGCTCCTATTCATCCATCAAAAGCCCAAGCACAGGCCACAGTCTCTGAAAAATACCCACTACCCTCCTCCAATTCCTATAGAATAAATATTCTTCCTACTGCTTCTGACCATGTAACTTCTTACACAGGAGTCATTATCAACTAGATTTTAGTTTATTTGAATGAATGTCTGTCCCATGCACAAGTATAGAATGCTGTAAGGAGATCAGTACAGACCTTGTCCAAGGCTTGGACTATTAGCTCACATTGGAACACTGACGTTTCCAATCCTAGTAAATTAGGGGGTCTGGGGAAGCAACCAAGCATGTGCCCCTGGCTTGAAGAGTTTACCCCTTGGAGATGCAGCACTCCCCAAGGGCGGAGACTAGAATCTCATCTTCTTTGCCTCAGTACGTCTTGGCCAGCAGAGGTTGCCATTTAGCAGGTGTTCAGGAGCCAGTACGTGAGGTGTATCACGGATCCAGGAAGGGGAAATTTTCTCTGCTTCTGTGTGAAACTCAGCACTACTCTGGTAATTAGAGGATGGACACCTCAGATAGCATGAGAACCCAGGCCCCTTGGCATGGACACTGACATCCTCATCCCTGCTGGGCCACCACCAGTAGGGCACCTCCAGGCACCTCTGGAGGCTCCTTGAGTAGAGATCACTGAAACAGCCAGAGGGAAGACAGCACAGCCTCCACCTGGTGACTGTAGCTGGTGGGTTGGTTTGTGAACCCACAGGAGCCACCCCAGGGACTCCCAGCCAGGTGCTTTGCCAAGAGATGGCTGTTTCCTCGGGTGCAGGAGGACTGTAGGTTGTGCAGACCAGCCTTCCTGTGACCTGCTGCATTTCCATGCACTGGCTGTTGAGGTCACTAGCCACAGCAGACCCCTAGCTGGGTGCACATGTTCCCCTGTGTGCCCCTCCCAAAAGGCCTCTGCAGCCCAGAGTCAGGCTCTAATTCAGGAAGAAAACCTGGCCCATTTTGATCCCTATCACATCTCCAGCCCTGGAGCTATCAGAGTCTGTGAATGGCACAACAGCAGCTGGGTCCAGAGCTGCTTGCGCAGGAACATGCTGCCCCCCACCTACTCAGATCTGTGCCGGGGACATGAAGAGCTCCGCTTACTTGATCTTTCTCTTCTAAGAAATCAGTGTGGTTTTTCCAGAGCCAAGCAGTGTGAAAAGTACAATGTTTGCAGGTATCAGAGGTATAAAAACCAGCCTCAGATTCTGCAGGTTTTATTTGTCTCACCCATGGTCACCCGCTGCCCCTCTCCTCCAGGGTCACCAGGGATGGGCCATGCACAAAGCCCTGTGCTTCAGTCCCCAGCACAAATAAAGGAACAGTGTTTTCTTTTATTTTCTTTGTTTTTTCCTCCTCTTTCTCTTCCTGTTTCCTTTGTCCTCCCTTGCTGCCTATAATCTCTGAGAACAGAAAAACACAATTTCAGAATGGTGTTGCCTTCCTTTAATCAGAGCCTAATTCCTTTATCACAGAGCTCAGAGATGGAGATTTCCAAAGGAGGCAGATAAGGAAGGTACTGACCACAATGAACACTGCTTTGTGGAAAACAGGAATTATTCCAGGGTGTGGGTTTTTTTTTAAGGAGCTTCAACATGGGAGACGCTGGGAGGCCAGCCATGGATTAGCAGATACCCCAGCAGGAACAGCAAGAATTCAGAGGAAAGGAGGGATGCCAAGCTGAGAGATGAGAGGATGAGCCTTGAGAAGGATTGAGGGGCCCCTGTGACAGGAGCAGGAGCCCTGGATTCTCTCTACCAGGACAACAGGATGTTCTGGGCATCAAAGGAAAGAAGGGAGGGAAGGTGGCGCCTGGATCAGTTCTGCCAAGTTTGCAAAACTGTTTCTAGTTTCAAATCTCTCCTAATCTTCTGTGCATACCCAACCCATCATACTGTGTTAGTGAAAATAGTCTTCTGAATCCCACAAAGTTAGAAAGTTTTGAGAGAGGATACCTGGTGGCCAGAGGGGAGGACACTCTGGAGAAGAATTGGGAAATAAGGGCGGGGCTGGGCAGATCCAGTAAGAAGCTGTTACAGTGCTCGCTCCAAGAGTGATTGTGGCGATGCCTGGAGCGGAGAAGGAGGCAGCTCCGTTACAAGGCGGCAGGTGGAATCAGTGAGACTTGGTGGCCCTGGCCATGCGGAATGGGACTCATGAGAAATACGTATGTGGCAAGGTCAACATCTAAACATGAACTGGGTTCCAAAGCTGTTTCTGAGGCAGAACTGAGTCCTCAGGGACAGCGCAAACATGGAGAGGGCTGGGAGCAGAAGAGGAAAGATGTTGGCGTTTTCCACCCCACTCTCCTCCTGTACATTCTGTATGGGGCCTCTTCCACCCTGACGTGATTCACCCAGTATCTTAATGCCCAACCCACCCCTCCCCAACCTCTTGGAAGAGCACTGAACTTGGAGTTCAACAGAAGGACAGAAATATTTTTTTTTTAGATGGAGTCTCTCTCTGTTGCCCAGGCTGGAGTGCAGTGCCGTGGTCTCAGCTCACTGCAACCTCCACCTACTGCATTCAAGTGATCCTCCTGCCTCAGCCTCCCAAGTAGCTGGAATTACAGGCACGCACCACCACGTCTGGCTGTTTTTTTGTATTTTTAGTAGAGATGGGGTTTCACCATGTTGGCCAGGCTGATCTCAAACTCCTGGCCTCGTGATCCGCCCACCTCAGCCTCCCAGTGCTGTTTCTTGCTGCCCCACATAGCACACTCACAGTACCCATCCTGTGAATTCTAGGTATGAGCAAGGTCAGCAAGACACAAAGTGAGCGCAAGACAGGAATGTTCTGTCTAGGACCAAGTGAATGGGGGTGCTGACCGCCCCTGAAAGGCCACGCTTCCTGTCCGAACCAGAAAGATCTTCAAATGCAGAAAGAGTCAGCGGTGTTCTAAGAACTATAAATGACTGGAGAACCCAATCATGTCCTTTCTTACTTGTGTATCTACCCTGCACTAACCAACTACTTGCACTGCAAATGATGATGAAAGGAAAAGACGAGGCAACTCATGGTTTCCTTCCTCCCATTCTTTCCTTACTCACTCGTGAGCCAAAGGTAGAGCATGTTGTCAGAATGTGCGTACCGAGAAGTGAAATAAAAGCACTTGATTTTGTGCAGAATTTCCACCCTTCCAAAAAGAATGAAATGCCTGTGCATGAATAACCTATGAAATACAAATTGTATAATTTCAGTGATTCCGTTTATCATTGAATGCTCCTATAATTTGCAATTAAAACTGGCACTGCATAACATAAAAAAAATGGTAAAGTTCATGCTAATAATTTAAAGTTCTAAATTTTTACTTAGAACAACATTAAATAGTAAATAAAAAAGAACATGGCAAGACAAGGGAAACTTCAACAGAAAAGAAAAGACTTCATATTAAAGTATGTTTCATGGCGTTTTTTCCCCCAGCTTTTTAAACAAGGGCATCACATATCTGTCTTTCCCTGGGTCCTACAAATTATGTAACTGGTCCTGCAGGGAGAAGTGAATGCACTTCTCCAGGGCAGGGAGGCCGTGTCCACGTTATGTAACTCCTCAGTAGCAGGATGTGCTAATTAAGCGGGGAACTTCAGGACACAGTGCTGCAGGAAGTTTTAATTACCTCTCCTCTGAAGGCTGGGAGAAGGTGTGGGGTGGTGGTTGGAATCCTGCAGGGGAGTGGAGCCCATGCCCCTCAGAGGTAGGGGTGAGGATGGGGGAAAGTGCCGAGGGAGGAGGAGAGGCTGAGGTCACCTGGCTCGCGCCTTTGCCTGCGCTATCACTGTGTCTGAGTCCTCACACATGTCACATGTCTGGGGGACATGTAGACTCTCACCCCTCTGACAGGTGAGGACAGTAGGGCCTGAGTGATGAGGAAACTGGTCCAGGCCCCATAGCCAGGGAGGGCAGAGCTATGTGGTCACCAGGGTGACAGACATGTCTTCGCGGCCCTCCAGGCCCCCAGTCCAGTGGGAGACAGACAATGGCAGCACAGTGGGATCTGATGGGGGAGGCACAGACAATGTGGAAGCCACAGGAACCCCTAGCCCAACCTGGAGGGTCAGGGAGCTCCCCAAGGAGGTGCTGTCTACACTGGGGCCTGTGGGAGAGCAGGGGCATAGATAGATACAGACATAGACGTCAATCCTCCTCCTGATGCTTAATAAGTACCCGGGTTGATGGGAGGAGCACATCCACAGCCCTCACACACACAGTAGGTGCTAGTAAACCTCAACATCCACCTCTCCTGACAAAGACCAGCAAACTGTCAGTTAACAGCCAATGCAGAATCAACAACGAAAGAAGCATCTGCGTGAATCCTTGATCAGAGCAGCGGCAGGTCCCCAGCCCCACTCCTCAGAGGTCCCAGAAGGGCCTGGAGCCCACCTCAGCCTAGGTCTCCTGACATCATTTGTGTGGTTTTTGCACAGACACACTTTACACCCATTATTTAGAATAAATCTTTCAGGCTGTTCAAATTTCACATAAAAACTTCTCCCATAGAGGAATGGCCGCACTCAGCAAAGGTCACACATAAAACACGCTGCACTGGACAGGGAAGGAGGCGAGGGCTGGATGAAGCAACAGCTGCCATTCGTTAGGGGAATCACAGCACCTCTTTTCCAAGAGCTTCCCAGGGCTTCAGAGCCCAGATGATCCCACTTACCCCGCGACGGCCCTGCTCCTTACAGCAAGGGTGTGAGCTGCCTGTACTGAGCGCTGCCTCCTGGGCGCAGGAGCCCTGCACCATGAGAGGATCATTACCCCCACTGCAGGGATGGAGACACGGGCTGAGAGGTGCAGGGACCCGCCCAGGATCACACGCAGCAGGAAGGGCTGGGCTGGGCTTTGAACCCAGTGTCTCTGGCTCTAAGGCCCCTTCTCCTTGCCCCACTCTCCTGCTCCCAGGGAACGTAGGAAAATTACAGTGGGAAAGGTGAGCACAGAAATCAGCCCAATCCAGCCCCAGGCTCCCAGGTTTTAGGTTCAACCCACTCCTCTGCTCATTTACATATATTTGCATGCCAAGGTTCCAGAGACCTCAAGTATAGGTAATAAAATTGATTAATTACTTCAACCGACCAGTGGGCACTTAGCTGCAGGATGCACTTCATTAAGGTAAGAAATCGAACAGATTCTGAAAATGATCTGCTTCAACACCTCCCAGTTCAGTAGAGTTGACCCTAAACCAGGATCAATCCTACCACCATCAGTACCTTCCAGTCATAAGTTTGATGCTCAGGGGGAAAGACCTCCCAAGCTCAGTTTTCTGGGAGAACAGATGAGACACAAATATAGATGGCATAGGCCGGGCGCGGTGGCTCACGCCTGTAATCCCAGCACTTTGGGAAGCCAAGGCAGGTGGATCATCTGAGGTCAGGAGTTCGAGACCAACCTGGCCAGCATGGTGAAACCCCTTTCTCTACTAAAAATACAAAAAGGCCGGGGACTCACACCTGTAATCCCAACACTTTGGAGGCCGAGGCAGGAAGATCACCTGAGGTCAGGAGTTCGAGACCAGCCTGGACAGCATGGTGAAACCTCTTCTCTACTAAAAATACAAAGAAAATTAGCCAGGTATGATAGCAGGTGCCTGTAATCTCAGCTATTGAGCCCAGGAGGTAAAGGTTGCAGTGAGCTGATATTGCACTCCAGCCTTGGAGTGAGACTCCATCTCAAAATATATATATATACACACACACATATATATGTGTATATATATGTATATATAAATCTGCATATATATATGTAAACAGAGTCACCTGTCCCATTCTTGGGCAGATCAGGCCACTGGTGCTGAGCCTAAATTCGTGCCCACGTGATCCACCCACCACTCTGACTCCTGGCTCCTCCCTCAGTGAAGAGCTAACATGTAAAGTGATGTGGACACCCACACAGAGGCTTAACACAGCCCAGCACAGCTTGATCCTTGGCCAGAGGGGTCCATCTCCCTCTAGGGCAGAGCCAGGCACCAGGACGCAGGAACTGATGGGGCTGCTTGGCTTACCTCAGCCCACTTCAGTTCACCCACATGAGCAAGAGGAGTCCAGTCTGCTCCTCTTCTGGAGGAGAGGCCAGTCAGGGATGGGGTGGAAGGTGGGAATGCCCACGGGGAAGGAGGCTCAGTGATGCCTTGGAAGAAGGAACAATCCCGTTCTCAGGGGTAGAGAGGATGCCTGGGGCCAGAGGTGGCAAATAAGGCTGGTCAGAGTTATCCCAGCCCTGCCGCTGACCATGGGGAGACTTTGGAAAATCACTCAATGTCTCAGGGCCTCAGTTTCTCCATCTGTGAAATGGGCTGATGAAGCCCCTCTGTGTGATTGGTGCGGGGCAGTGTTGGAACTCACAGAGGGCACTCACCTCCCAGCACGGCCCTTGGCACAGGTCAGGGTAAAACATATTAATTCCCTTCCCTCCCTCCATCCTTGGGCCTGGGGGATGAGCAGGATTTCTCTGGATGGAGAAGATCTGGGAAAGGCATTCCAGGCGCAGGGAACAGCCTGTGCAAAGGTCTGGGAGCCAGGAGCATGTGAAAGCGCTTGGAGTGTCAGGACGTGGGGGTGATGTCCAGGTCTGGTCTGGGGGCAGTGGGCCCTGGATGCCACCACCCAGCATGGTGGCGTGAGGGCACTGGGAGCCATGGCAGGCAGAGGTAGCCTCCTGCAAAGACTCTCCACCCTCCTTTGGGGCCCAGTCTCTGCCTGGGGAGAGAGTGCAGCTACCCAGCCTCCTGGGACCCCACCAGCCAGGCAGGGGCAGAGAAGTGGAACCAACAAAAACACATCAGAAACAATCATCAGAAAGACGAGACCCGGCCCAGCCAAACCCCAGCCCTGAGCACTTGGAATGATTTGCTGCTGAAACCCAGCACTGGAACATTAGGGCAGTTTAGAAGGGTCTGGCACAGCTTTATTCTGACATAAAGGGCTGGATCTCATTAAGTTCACTTCAAATGCCAACTGGGGAATAAAGGAGGCCAAGTCTCCTGATGAGCCTGGGCCCCAGCACCAGCCCAGGGCAGATGTGGGGGAGCAGCTGGAGGTACATTGTGGGGACACAGGAGGCAGGGATCTCAGCTCTGCCCCGTGAGCTGTGTGACGTGGGGCACATTGCCTAACCTCTCTGTGCCTGGGCTCCTCCTACAGGACAGGGTTGATGCTCATGGCTCTCGTGTGGGGAAGGAGGCAGCTCGAAGGCGGCCCCAGCTTCCTCACACCCGGGTTTCACTCTGTCTCCTGTTCCCCGGGTATTCATTCATTCTTCTCTCCCATTCCCCCACCACCCGATCAGGACCTGCGCCCTCATTCATCAGGTGTGGGATTATTCCCCATCAGCCCAAGCTCCCCTCCCTCGGTGCATTTATTCACTGCCCAGCCCTCCCTCAGCCCCCAACCCCAACCTGTGCATGACTCTCCTGTGAGCAGCCACCATCCCTCCTGTGCCGGTGAAGGGGGCTGGGTGGTTTGAAGAACGCAGCGTTACTTCATTTAGGCCTCAAGTCCCCCAGGTCCCTGCCCAGCTTCCTCCTCCCAGGTCACTCAGGGGCAGGGCATTAATGGGTAGACCCTGGGGGAGTCCAGAGCCACCCATCGGAGGGGAGACGGCCACCTCTCAGTGGTGTCTGTGTGACCTGGGCCAGATCACCTGTCCTCACTCTGCCCAGGAAGTCCTTTCACCTCTGGGCAGGGGGAGCTGTCTGAGCCTCCCTGTGGCTCTGGGCTGGGAGAAGGCCCTGCCTCTGGCCAGTTTGCAGGGAACATAGGTCGTTATCCATCCTGCTTCTCACAGCCCTGTTTGTATCTGTATCTATATCTACATCTATATCTATATCTGTATCTATATCTATCTATGCCTACATCTATATCTATCTATGCCTACATCTATCTATATCTATCTCTATACAGAGAGAAAGAGAGATGGAGGGAGGGAAGGGAACTAATATATTTTGTGCTGACCTGTGCCAAGGGCCGTGCTGTGAGGTGAGTGCCCTCTGTGAGTCCCAACACTGCCCCACACCAATCACACAGAGGGGGCTTCATCAGCCCATTTCACAGATGGAGAAACTGAGGTCCTGAGACATTGAGTGATTTCCCATGGTCAGCGGCAGGGCTGGGATAACTCTGAGCAGCCTTATTTGCCACCACTGGCCCCGGGCATCCTCTCTACCCTAGAGAATGGGATCAGTTCTTCTCCTTCTCCCGGAGCCACAACCCTGTGCGCTGCTACTGCCACCCCCCTCGTCACAGATGAGGAAACTGAGGCTCACAGAGGTGCAGAGACCTGCCCAAGGCCGCTCAGCCCCAGGCAGAGCCAGGCTGGTCCGGGTGTGTGACTCTGGGGCTCAGAGGCCTCCTCTGTGTCTCCCACACTGGAGAAGTTTCTCTGACACTTTCATGCTTTTCGCTGTTCCCACCCACCCCTTATACAATGTTGACTCACTCTTCCCTTTAAACTGATTTGAAATGGGCCCCCCATTTTCCATTTGTCTCACTCTGAGCAACAATATCCATGAAATCAAGGCTTCAAGGCACTAATTGCTGGTGGGCTTTTTCCTGTTACTATTAAAATATACATATGACTGGGAAACTATGAAATATAAAATGTTGGTGCACACACAACACATGGTCACCTCGTATCCCAGGAGTACACCCTGCTCCCTGGGCAGCTCTGACTGCTGATGGAGAAGTGGCAGGAGCCAGGAGAAGGCGGCATCCTGGGTGGACGTGGCCTGGCCTCTCCCAGCCCAGCCCACGGCAGGCCGGTTCCTCTCCCTCCTGGGGAGGCCCCATCCACACCCGCTGCTCCCAGGCGGGGTCTGGGCAAAGGAAACTCCACGGCAGCTGGAAGGGGCCAGCTGAGCACAGGCCATGTGTGGGAAGGCCCATCGGGGGGATACAGGGCTGTGATGACCCCAAGGGATCTGAGAATGGGATGCATGTTGGGGTGTTCACCACATGCCTCTCCTTCTCCCTGGCACCAAGGGGCAGGATTCCAGGCTCCACACCACCCCAGGGAAAGAAGCCAAAGAGTGGCTTCTGTTCAGGTGCCAAGGGTCCTACCAGGATCAAAGAGGAAACTGCAAGGGAAAATCTGACAATGAGAAAAGGGAACAGAACCTTCCAGAAAGGCAGCCACATCTGAATCAGCCCTGGCAACCGTGGCAGGGTGGGGAACAGGCAGAGAAGCTTCCGGGAAGGAGTAGGGGCTGTGGAGAAGGGCATGGGGAGTGTCCAGACACGGCACCAACCTGGGTGAGGACACCAATCCAAGTTCCCTGAAGAGTACACCGGGAAAGAGATTTTCCACTGGGGAACTGAAGCATCAGTGGTCTCATGGGGCAGACAGGGCGTGTTCAAGTCCCAGCCCTTCCCCTTACTACTGCAAGGGCTTCCTCTCTGAGCTCATTTTCCCGCATCTGGAGGACGGGATCAGATAGAAGCTGCGTCCTGAAGCCGTTGTGAAGAACAGCAGTGCTTAGCATGCAGCTTCACCTTGAACAGTGAGGGCACCCAGCCCGTGCTCTGCACTTTGCACACATCCCCTCATTTCACAGTCTCCCCGCAGTGAGGAGAATTATTCTCCCCATCTCCCAGGGGAGCAAACTGAATCTCAGAGCTGCAGTCACACGACCACAGCCACAGGGCACACCAGGGACAGAACCCACTCACACCCGGACTTTGGATGGCAGAGTCCGCAGTCTCTCCGAGGTGCCTGTGTTGGGGTTCCTCCGACACCTCTGCAGTGTCTCTAGTCTCCCCTTCCCCACCAGGCTTCAGTGATTCGGGCTCACAAACAGTTATATACTGATTTGAGGACGAAGAACTTAGCCATTTGCAAATACAATAAGAGGATGGGGCATAGGATGGCGCCTCCTGGGCAGGCCCCTCCTCAGCCCCCACTTCACTCCCAACACACAGGTCTTGGTTGCTGCCCCCTGAATTACAAAGACTCTACATGTACAAAAGCCAGGGAAAGCAGAGGTGACCCTCACACAGATCCCCCAGAGTCATATGTGGTGGATGACCCAGCTGGAGAAAGGGGTGTTGTCTTCTCTGACACCACAGACCCATGGTTTGTCCTAAAAGCGAGGTCATTGCCTACCTTGGGAGTTTTGGGGAAGAGGAGGTTAAAGGGTCAGATGCTACTGACATCCCTCAAGTGTCAGTAGGTACCCAAGAAGCACCAAGAAGCAATAGATGCTTCCTGGGTACCTACTATGTGCTAGGGGCTTTACCTGCTGAGAGCTCAAGAGAGGACCAAGGCTGTCCTGACCCAAATCCCCAGATATTACATCCCCGTGGGCAGAGTAGCCCCTCCCTACACCAGCATACCTGCTGCCAACTGAGCTCTGGTGGCTGAGCTTCCAAGCCACGAGGCAGCTCTGAAGAGGAGGCAGGTGCATCCTCAGTTAGCAGGAAGCCCCTGAGAAGCTCCTGTCTCCTCCCCTATTAATTGCATTTGCATCTGGAACAGATGGGGTGCTGGGACTTTCCCCCCATCGTTCACAGAGCTTTGAGCCAGGACATAGCCATATAATTAAAAGAAGAGAAATGCAAAATAATCCTCTTAGTGAGACTTAACTATCCTCCCTCCCTTGTAAATCTATTAATGAACTGTAATTGCAAAGACAGACCCTTTGTTGAAACCTGGTAATCAATTCACTCTGGAGCAAAGAGGTTCCCAAGACCTAAAGATGATAAGAAGTGTGTATTAATTAGCTTAGTTCTTTATCTGTATAAAAATCAAGCAAACAAAAATATTGGCTGCAAAGCAATTTGCCATCTGCCAACAGACTCTGGCTGCCCTGGGGAGATGCTGGTTTCCTTTTTCCTGAAATTTGTTTATAATCTTCTGTTAATCAAACCTAGAGGAGAGAGAGATGTGGAAATTATATGCAGAGGACAGATTTCATGAGGACCTGGAGCAGACATGGGAAGAACTGGGAAGAGTGAGCAGCAGAAACTTGGATTGTAAGACCCCACGATGCCAGCCCTCCCTTGCTGGGAGCTTGGCAACAGAGCCCTTTCTGAATCAGCCCTTCACAGGGAGAACGTGATCTACAGGATGGCAGGTTCCAGAAGATTCCATCTAGGTCGGGCTCCCTAGAAGCAGAGCTGAGATGGAGACGAGTGAGGATGTGTGGGACTGTGGAGGGTACAGGCTCAGGAGAACAGGCGTGAGGAAAGCAGCAGAGGCCAGAGAAGAAGCCAGGCCAGGGCATGGGCTCTAGGCGAGTTCAGCCCCAGTCTGAGCCCACGGGGAGCTCTGGAACGATATATGTGGCACCACACGGCTGTCCCGCCCTGGGCAGTGAGATGGATTTTTTTGCACCCTGTGTCATTAGCTGAAGGTCACCATGCAGGGAGAGTTTTGCCTTTGCTCTTAGCCTTTGCAAGGTGAGTCTGGAGTCAGCGCTCTTGAGCTGAGGTTAATCATGCAGCCAGAGAATGGGTGCCCTGGCCAGGGAAGGGGATAGGAGTGGGCACCAGCTGTCATGCCTGTTATGGCTTGGGTTGTGTCCTCCAGCTATTTATATGTCCAAGGCCTAACCCCTAGTGCCTCAGAAGGTGACCTCATTTGTAAATAGGGCCTTTACAGGGGCAATCAATTTAAAATGAGGTCATTGGGGTGGGCCCCAATTCAGTATAACTAGTGTCCTTGTAAAAAGGAGAAACCTGGACGCAGAAACACACATACCAAGAGAACGCCGTGTGAAGGGTAAGGCTTCTACAAGCCAAGGGAAGCCGAAGATTGCCAGCAACCCCCGAGAAGCTAGGGGAAGACATGGAAGGTATTCTTCCTCACGGCTCTCAGAAGGAACCCACATTGCTGGCACCTTGATTCGGGACTCTTAGCCTCCAGAACTGTGAAGGAACACAATACATTCTGTCTTTTAAGCCCCTCGTTTTGGGACACTTCGTCATGGCAGCTCTAGCAAACTAATACAAAACCCATCTCTGAGTCCAGCCACCACCACCATCTGCTGATTCTGCCCACCCACCAGAAACCTCGCCTCTGATGACAGCCTCCTTATTTCCCTGGAGAAACCCTCTTAATCCTAGGGGATCCTCCAGAAATCACCCCGCCCCACGTGGAGGGGTAGCCAGAAGCCCACACCTGGCCAATCAGAGCCTTGCTTCCCCAGCCACAGTGATTAGTTCAGGGATGAACGCATGACCCAATCTGAACCAATGAGGCTGAATTCTGGCCCTGTCCGTGGAATACACGGGGTGTGAGCGTGGGACCATGGGGCCATCTATAGGCGAGAGCCTGGCTGTATGTGAGGCTGGCGTGGTGTAGACCAGAGCCAAGAATAGTGACCTAATGATATCATTTAATTAACTATGGGGCTTTCATTTCCCCCATCGTCCTGATTTCTGTAAATAACTGTAAACTGTTTCAGGTCAATTTTGGAACTTACAAATTTAAATACTACAAAAAAAATAGGTTGATTCAGACTGCAGTCCAGGGCGACCTTGAATTAGGAAGTGACACTATGTTATTAAACAAAATTATAGCAATCATTTATTAAAAGTGAGTTACATAATATAAGTGTCAGGCATCAGTGCATTTGTTTTATATGCATTACCTTAAACCTCATAACCACAACCCTTCCTATGATGTGGAACCTATGATTTCCTCATTTTTCAGTTGAAGAAACTAGTGTTACTTTCATCCAGCCATTCCTCTACCCTAATACCAAAAAAAAAAAGCACACAAAAGAAAACTACAGACCAATATCCTTTGTTTCTTTCTTCTGCCTTCCTGTGGGTTATGTGAATAGTTTTTTTAGACTTCAGTTTTGACTTATCTAGACTGGTTTTGAGTATATCTCTTTGGTGTCTCTAGTGGTTATTCTCAGTTACATTATATTAATATATACATAACATATCACAGTCTATTAGTGTCATCATTTTGCCAATTTGAGTGAAGTATAGAAACCTTGCCTCCCTTTGCCCTCCTCATTAATAATATAAATTTCTTAATTATTTCTCCTACATACATTTAGAACCACATCAGAAAGTGCTATTATTTTTTCAACCATCAAATACAATTTAGAAAACTTAAGAGGAGAATCAACCTTCATTATATTTACTCTTATTTTTGCTTACTGTGTTCTTTCCTCTTCCTGGTGTTCTATAATTCCTTCTTTTACTGTTTCTTCTCCATTTAGAGAATGTTTTACCCATTCTTTTGGGGTACGTTTCTGCTAGCAACAAGTTATCTTAGTTTTCCTTCATCTGAAAATGTCAATTTCCTCTTCATTTATGAAGGATATTTACCCTAGATATAGGATTCTGGGTTGACAGTTCTTTTCTTTCAGCTCTTGAAAAATGTCGAGCCACTTCCCTCTAGCCTCCATGGTTTCTGATGAGAAATCATTTTTGGTTCTAATATTCTTCCCCTACAGATAAGGTGTCATTTCTCTCTCACTACTTTCAAGATATTTTATTTGTCTTTAATCTTCAGAATTTTGACGATGATGTGTCTTGGTGTGAATATCTTTTGAGATTATCCTGTTTGGGGTTCACTCGGCTTCTTGAATCTATAGGTTTATGTCTTTTGCCAAATTTAGGAAGTTTTCAGCCATTCATTATTTCTCTGAGTTGTTTTTCAGCCCCCACCTCCTTTTTTTCTCCTCTTGGGACTCTGATGACATAGTGTTAGAGTTCTGGTTATAGTCCCATAGGTTCCTGGTGCTCTGCTCTTTTTTTCTCACAGTATATTTTCTTTCTGTGATTCAGATGGAGTGATTTCTATTGTTCTGTATCCAAGATGGCTGTCTCTTTCCTCTGTCTGCTCCATTTGGCTGTTGAACTCATTCGTTAACTTTCATATTTTGATTTTTGTTATTTATGGCACAGGATATAGTCTTATCTGAGTGTTCCATGGGCACTTGAAAATAAATGTGTATTCTTCTGTTTGGGTTGGAGTATTCTGTAGAAGTCAATTAGGCCCTCTTGATCAGGCGTCCCCACCCCTGGACCACTGACTGGTGTTGATCCTTGGCCTGTTAGAAACCAGGCTGCACAATAGGAGCTGAGCAGTGGGCAGGTAAGCGTTACTGCCTGAGCTCCGCCTCCTGCCAGATCAGCAGCAACATTAGCTTATCCTAAGAGTGTGAACTCTATTGTGAACTGTGCATGTGAGGGATCTAGGTTGCCTGCCCTTTATGAGAATCTGACTAATTCCTGATGATCTGAAGTGAAACAGTTTCATCCCCAAACTATTCTCCCCACTATCCCCATATCCATGGAAAAATTATCTTCCATGAAACCCATCCCTGGTGCCAGAAAGGTTGAGAAACATTGCTCTTGATGGTGTTGTTCTGATGTAAAGCTTTACTGATGATCTGACTATTAGTTTTATCAATTGCTAGGAATAGAGTATTGAAATCTCCAGCTACATTTTTTGATTTGTCTGTTACTCTATTCAGCTTTATCAGTTTTACTTCATGTATTTTGAGATGCTATTATTTAATGCATACACACTTCGGATTGTTATGTCTTCTTGGTGAATGAATCCTTTTTTCATTAGGTAATGTTCCTCTTTCTCTCTAGCAATTTTCTTTGTTTGGAAGTCTACTTTATCTGATATTAATATAGCCACTCTTGCTTTTCTTATCAACATTTTCAGGCTGTATCTTTTTCCATTCTTTTAATTTTAACCTACTTATGTTGTTGTACTTGCAGTGAATTACTTGAATGCAGCATATTGTTGGATTGTATGAGGTTTTGTTGTTGCTACTGTTGCTGTGTTTGCTTGTTTTGATCCACTCTGTCAATCTCTGTCTGTTAATTGATGTATTGAGACAATTTGCATCTAATTGTTGATATGTTAGGGCTTAAGTCTGCTGTTTTGCTTTTTGTTTTCTATTTATTTTCTTTGTCTCTTATTCTTCTGTATCTCTTTTCTTATCTTCTTGTGGGTTATCTAAACATTTTTAGGATTCTGTATTGATTTATTTATAGTGTTCCTGAGAATACGAGAATATAGCTTTCTATAAGTTTCTCAGTGTTTTCTCTAAATATTGCAAAATATGTGCATAACTCATCCTGCTCTACTGGCGATGATGTTTTAACACTGTGAGCAAAGCATAGACCCCTTATTCCTGTTTGGATCTCTTTACATACTTATGAGGATAATCATAAACCACCTCCTTTACATACATTATATGCCACATTAGATGGATTTTTATTTTTGCTTCAACCAGCAAATATGACTTAAGAAACTCATAAGAAAAAGGATAGTCTACTCTGTTTACCCTTCCCCCCATTCTTAGAGTCTTCATTCTCTCTGAAATTCCAAGCTTTCCTCCATTATCATGTCCTTTCTGTTCAGAGAACTTCCTTTAGGTATTCTTTAAGGGTACATTTGCTAGCAACAAATTCTCTTAGTTTTTATTCATCTGAGAATGCCTTTATTTTCCCCTTAATTTTTTTCACCAGATATAGAATTTACTGTTGACAGCTCTTTTCTCTCTGTACCTGAAAACTGTTGTGCCATTTAATTTGAGCCTCTTTGATATCAAAAGAGACAGCAGCTATCATTCAAATTGGTGTAACTTAGAAGTAACATGTAGTTTCTTTCTGACTGTGTTCAAGATGTTTCATTGCCTTTCATTTTCAGATGTTTAATTATGATGTGGCTTGACATGAATTTCTTTATTTTTGAAACAGGGTCTCACTCTGTCACCTGGGCTGGTGTGTAGTGGCACATACACAGCTCACTGGAGCCTCGATCTCCTAGGCTCAAGCAATCCTCCCACCTCAGTCTCCCAAAAAGCTTGGACTTCAGGCATATGCCACCATGCTTGGCTAATTTTTGTATTTTTTGAAGGGACAAGATTTCAGCATGTAGCCCAGGCTGGTCTCAAATTCCTGGACTCAAGCAGTTCACCTGCCTCAGCCTCCCAAAGTACTGGGATTACAAGCATGAGCCACCATACCATCCGGAAATGAATTTCTTTGGATTTATGCTACTTAAGGTTTATTCAGCTTCTTGAATAGTTAGGTATATGTCTTTCTCTAAACTGGGGGAGTATTAGCCATTATTTCTTCAAATACTTTTTCAGTCCCACTCTTTCTCCTCACCTTTTGAGATTCCAACAATATGACTGAGAGCTATTGTGCTGATGTCCACAAGTCTCTGAGACTTTGGTTTTTTATTTTTCAGTTTATTTTCTCTCTGCTCTTAGGCTGGGTAAATTCTGTTGATCTTTCCTCAAGTTCACTGGTTCAATCCTCCATCATCTCCACTGTTGAGCCATCCATTGAGCTTTTTATTTGGTCACTGTATATTTCAGTACCATAATTTCCATTTTGTTCTTTTTATTACTTCTATTTCTTTGCTGAAATGTTTTATTTTTCACTTGTTTCAAGATCATCCATAATTGCTTATTGAATCACTTTTATGTTGGCTGCTTTAGAGTCCTTGTTAGATCATTCCAACATGTGATTCATCTCAATGTTGGTATCTGTTGATTATCTTTTCTCATTCAAGTTGTGATTTTCCTATTCTTGTTATGATAAGTAATTTTTTCTATTGTATTCTGAGCATTTTGAATATTATAAGACTCTGGAATTTTTTCCCACAGGTTTAAGGGGAGAAGGGCCAGACGGATATGTGTGTTCAGCTCCCATCGGGCCTCCCTGCAAAGATGGGGTCGGCTGTACTCCCGTGCTGCCTCTGAAAGGAGGTGTTAAGCTCAGCTTCCCACTGTGGCCATCTGACACCAGAGGCAGAGGAAGCTGAGGAATGACTCATCACTTTGTTGTTGCAGGGTAGAGGCAGAAGCTCAGTTTCCCACTGGGACCTGCTGACATGAAGAGAGGGGCAGGAAGGAGGCAGAATGCCAACCAGCCCTACCTCCTACCACCTTGTTCTGCCTTATGAACACCAGGTTAAGGTACAGGCAGTTTCTCTCTAGACACACTGATGATTGCCAGTTGGATGGGGGTTGAAGGTGTCAAGTGTAAACAGCCCCACAGTGCATCACCCCCTTAAGTCTCACTGCTGCCAATTGGAAGTGGAGGTTCAGCTCATGGCTGGACCTGCCAACATCACCCTAACAGGGGAGTCAGAGCATCTATGCCTGCTGCCTGCAGCGGGAGTGGGGATGGATGGAATATCAGCTTCCCGCTCCATCCCGCTCAAAATGCAGGGCAGAAGGAGTGGGGGAAGAGCAGTTTTTCTGTTAGTGTTGGACTGGAGTAGGGCAGGATTTGACAAAAATATTTCCTGTCATTAGGCTTCCCTTGACCCAGTCCTCTGCACAAAGCAACAAGTTTTTCTTGGTGCTTTTCAGGCCTGTGTCTGTTGGCCGTTCTAGGATGGAAACTTAAGCAGCACTCTGTCCAGGAGATAAGGGAAGCAAAAAGGAAAGGCAGGGAGCTGGCCACCACCCTGTTCCTCACATTCTGAGCCTCCAGGCAGTCTGCCTTGCCTCTGTCCATCCGCCTTCCTGTGCCTACTGCTGGGTTATGTCCATGGATTTTTAGTTGTCATGGGAAGACCTAAGAGGACTGGGGAGACTCTTATCTTGGAGGAAACGAAAGCCCCGTCCTTTCAATATTTTAATGCCACTCTTAGATAGAAATAGGGATGCCCTCCCTAACCCCTACAATAGGTGAGGTCCCCATTACCTGTTTCCATGGCAACCCATGTCCTTCCTGTGTGGCACAATGAGTTGTTTTTTTATAGATGTGTGTGTGTGTGTGTGTGTGTGTGTGTGTGTGTGTGTGTGTGTTCCAATCCTGGCTAATATTGGTCCTCATCATCCCTTTTCTTTTTGTTTTTTTTTTTTCATTTTTTCTTTTCCTCCTTCTAATCAATGGAATCTAAGGTTCTCATCATTACTCATCAACAGGATGCACAAGGACCCAAGAACACGGACATGTCCTACTCACTGCTGTGTCCTCCACGTACAGCACAGAGCCTGAAAAAGAAACCGTGAGATGGACTAAGGCACCCGCACTGGAGGCAGGGATCCTTTAGGTAGAAGTTCCCAAAAGGCCTCAATGACGTGGCTGATGTTAGAAAGACAAAACGACAGAGCCAGGCAGGTGACACTCAGAGCCTCCCTGACAGAGGGGACATCAAGTGACCAAGACCCACCGTGGAGATGAGTTTGGTGCATTTCCAGAGCAGCGAGGAGGCCAGCAGGTGTAGAGGGAGGCAGAGCAGCAGACCACAGGGTCGCCGTCTGCCAGCACAGGAGGCCGTGGGAAGCCAGGAGGGGACATGACCTGATTTGGGTTTGGGGAAGAGCCCCATCTGACACCATCTGCATGATCTGCATGGGTTGCAACAGGCACCAGGGAGGAGGCTGCTGAAATGCTGATGAGAGATGGGGTGGGGGCCCTGAGTCAGGCTGGGGAAGATGTTAAGGGGTAGCTGGATTTGGGAACTCACCACCTGCAGAGGGCGAGGGGTAATAGTGGGGCAGGGTTCAGAAAGCCTTGGGCACACAGTAGGGCACCCCCCCCCCGCCACAGTAGAATCTGATTTCTTCTATCTCAGCCCCACCTCCCCAGGGACCTCTGCAGAGAACAGGGTCTGCACCAGCTGCTCCAGCTCTGAAGGGGACACTGTCAGCTGGCCTATTGCAAAAGCAGATATTCCTGCACGTTTTGCCTGTGACTTCTCACCACAGGTTTTTTGGGGCTTATCTCAGCACACTCTGATGCTGGGGGCCTCCATGGAAGCATCTCCCTCAAAGCTTCACCTGCTAAATCTGGACCACTTCAAGCCAACCTACCAACCATTGCCTACCAGAAATCTGCCACACATCCAGGGGCTGTGCATGGGATCCTGTTCTGAAAGCACAAGGGAAGCCCACTGCCTTCAAGACCAGTTCCAAATCTCATGAAGGCAAGAGCACTGGAACTCTAAGCATCCTCCCCTCCTGCCCCTGCACCTTACAGACGGGGACACTGAGGCTAAAGAAGACAAAGACCCTGAGGCCCTGCTGTAATCATTAAGGGGAGGGCTTCGGGGTCAGGTAGATCTTGGATTCACGTTCTAACTCTACCACCTCATTGCTGAGAGCTCAGGTAAGTGACTTTCCCACTCTCAGCTTCCTCATCTATAAAATGTGGACAATAGTAATAGCCAACCCTTAACCTGTGTCTGACATTATTTTAAGCCCTTTACATATTCACTCTTTAAATTCTCAAAACAGCCCCATGAGATAGGTACTATCAATACCTCCATGTTACATGGGAAAGTGAGGCACCCAGTGTTTAGGTCACTTGATAAAGACCACCCAGCCAGTAAATGCAGAGCCAGACCCAAATCCACCTGACCTGGCCTTCAAGTCTGTGCTCCCAGCCCAACCCCACCCTGTCTCCAATATGCCCTTGAAGATAACCTTATGTCCTTGAAGGTCATCTTATGTTCATTAATATATGTCTGTAAAGGGCTGAGCACAGTCTTGGCACACAGTCAGCGCTCAATAAATGCTGGTAAGGTGTCAGGTGCCACCTGCACTCCAGGGAAACAAAGTGGCCAGATGCAGAGTTAGCTCTCCAGGGGCTTTTGGTCCCATGGGGAGGACAGAGGAGTGAATTATCACTTACACTGCAGACAGCAGAGCTGGGACCAGAGACGTTCAGGGAGGCACAGGAGCTCAGGGAGGGGAAGTGGAGGTGGCAGAAGAGGAAACAGCACATACAAAGGTGAGGCATGCCCGGGGACCCAGAGAGGAGACAGGAGCCACTGTGGGTCCTAGAGGTCTAGGAAGGGACACAGTGAGTCGTGAAGGGGTTTTCCAGGGTCGCTGTAGAGCTGGACAGGATTAGATGGGGAGAGGGTGGAGCCCGGGGTCAGAGGCTGGTGGACAGCTGCCAGGGTGGGGGCTGAGCTCACATCCAGGTCCTCACTTCCTTACACTCCACAGGCTTGGCGGGGTCGGCGGGGGAGTGTCGCAAGATTAGTAGTTGTCCCTAACCTCCTTCTTATGGTGTGCTCTAGTTTGGAAAGAGGGATTCTGTGGGCAGACGCTGGCACCCCCGACTTCCTCCCACTTCTCCCCACCCCGTCCCCACTCTCCCTGAAGCTGTTCCTGCAACAGGAAGCACCCTCATTCCTGACAGCTCCAGCTCCCAGCAGGCAGGCTGCAGGGGCCTGGGCTGGGGGAGCACTCAGGGGAGACAGCGGACAGGGGCAGGGTGGGTGGGGCCACAGAGCCTGGGCAACACCACCGTCGGCATGGCACTATGCTGTGTCCTGAGTCTGGCGCTGCAGGTCAGTATACAGCTATACGGGATTTTTCTTTTTGTGTACTCACCCATGGTCCCATTTGATCATGACAACAACCTGTGGCACCATATTAGCACTGACCCCATTTTAGGCCGTGGATATGGGCACAGAGAGGGAAAATGACTTTCTCAAGGTCAGACAGCTGGGAGGCGGCAGAGCTGGGATAATCTCATCTCTGCCATGTGATGATACAGCAATAAGGTGGCCATCCACCAACCAGGAAGAGAGCCTCAGTAGACACGGAGTTGGCTGACACCTTGATTTTGGGGTTCCCAGCCTCCAGAACCATGAGAAGTAAATGTCTGTTGTTTAAGCCCCTGTGGGGAACGTTCCCATGTGAGGCCCCTTGGAATTGGAATTGGGCCTCGCCATATGGTGAGCTTGAGCCCAGACACAGTTTCCCGTTGGAGGCAGTTGAGCTATGGGAAAGTAGGAACTGCAGGTAAAGGAATTATAAAAAGAACTTTGTGAGACAGTGAGGTGACCTGCATGTGGTCTGACAGGACAATGTGTCCAGTTTCTGTATCTGATTTATGACTTTGTTTACCCACTATTGGGTCCTGTGCCTGTTCTTGTGACTGTGCAAATATAATAGGTTTCTGCCTCTCTGGTGCCTTGCATAGGTCAGTAACTTTTAACTATAGGTTTCCCCACCCAGATCATACTGAGACCCACCTGTGTGACTTGATTGTACCCGATTATGTATCTGACTTTACTATTGTTCTTATCTACTGCTTTCATGTATAAGATGAATGGTATCTGTTCCTGTAAATGATGTAGGACAAACATATATATACTAACTGTGTGCACAATAAAGCTGCTGTTTGGGCATTGCTGTTTAAGCATTGCTTACTCAGTCCTCCAGACCCCACTTGTCTGTCTTCTCTCTTTTCCATGCACTCCCCTATTCAGGTTGGGACTCTCTTGCTGGCCAAGAGTCCCCAGCAGACGTGCCGGCCTCTCGAGAACCCAGAAGCCCCCTAGTCAATGGTATTTGTTATAGCAGCCTGAACTGACCAAGACACACGCTCACCCCACACAATGACACACACTCACTCACATGCACTCAGACACAGACCCCACATGCTCACATTCCACGCCACCCTTTGCCCACTCAATAAATGCAGGTTGCTGTTCCTAAGACCAGGTTTGCATCCCAGCTCTGCCATCAATCTTCACTGACCACCCAGGGGGTCCTGTGGGCAGCAGGCAGGAGTATGGTTAGGGCCTTCTGGGGGAAAGCAGCACAACCTCAAGAAGAGAGGACCCTTGCTGTGTGTCCTTGGGCATGTCCCTTCACCTCTCTGAGCCTCTCTTTCCCTACCTGCAAAACGGGGATCATTCCAGATTAAGATGCACTTTATTCATGGCTCATTTTCATTAATGTCACTTCTGGGTGGCTGACCTCAGCCTGGAGAAAGGAGGACTGAAAGGGGCCTGGGCTAGAGACAGGAATGAGCCTTTGCAGCCCAAATCCTGGGACACTAGGGTGACTCCCTGCAACTTGGAAGCTTGAAAGAAACAGCTCAAGAGGAAAGAAAAGGCATTTCTGCTTCCCAGAGCAGAGGCTATCAGTATGGGATGTCACATACAGAGACGTGACTGAGGCTGGGACTGGAAATATTTAAATTTGTAAGCATTCAATTATTTACTCTGGGCTTTGTTCCACAGAGGATTTGGAAGAGCATGCAGCAAAAGGCCATTCAACAAAGAAAAAATAAACAGAAACACAGATGTCGGGACCAAGGAACACAAACCACAGTGGGCATGGGGACCCAGGGACAACAGGGTTCCTCCAGTGGGCTGCCCAGAGGTGGAAGGCAACTCCACGCATCCTGGTGATCTGGAGGGAAGAGTACAAGGTCAACCCCTCCAGACTTTTCTAAGCCTTTCTGCTGTTTTTTAGCTCAAAGCAAAGGTCACAGCCTCTGGGTTTTTTCAGTTTCTGAAGGAACTCCAGATGTGGGAGCTCTGGCACACAGAGTTAGGGGCAGGGCAGCATGAGGCGCCCTCAACCCATTTTCACTGGAGATAATTCCAGGTGAGGGAAGGACGCCCAGCCAATTGTTTGTCCCCTGTGCTGAATCCCCTGCAGCCTCCTCACCCCCTGCAGTAGGTGATTGGGTATTTCTAACACTTTGCATTGCTTCTCTTCCCCAGGCTGAGAGCTCTGTGAAGTGGGAAAGGTTCTGGATTATAGGATGTGTGGACGCAGTGTCTGGCAGCTGCTCAGTCAACACAGGTCAATGCATGGACAGGAGCCGATGACTTTGGTTCAATTCAACACACTTTGATTAGACAGCTGCTCTGAGCCACCTGGGATAGAGTGATTCACAGCCTGGGCCCGGAGTCCTATTTCACTGGAGAGGGCAAGTTCAGGAGAGGGAGGAGGGGGAATGAACTAGTGTTCATAGTGCACCTGCTATGGGCACGCTTACCATTATTCATGTTTCACAGCAGCCCCTGATGGGCAGAATAATAATTAGCCGTATTTTTCAGAGGAGGAAATGCTGGGTTCAGAGGAGCAAAATTCTTTCATTCATTTATCAGCTAACTCAACAAATATTTATAGAGTCTCTACAATGGTCCAGGCACTGTGCTGGGCACTGAGGATCCGGGGTGGGAAAACAGGCAGGCATTTTGCTCTTGCGTAGCTTGTGGGCTGTACGGGAGAGCGGCACTAAACAAGAAAGAACACAGATGAATGGATGAATACCAGTTGTGGTAAGTGCTGGAAAGGAAGACAGCGGGAGGCCAGGAGTGAGGACAAAGGAGGGAGGAAGCATTTGGTGCGTGGAAGGGGGAGTCGGAAAGGTTCTGATGAGACTGAAGGCATAAAGAGAAGGGAGAGAAAATGCAGGTATGGACGACTCCACGTGCAGTGGCTCCAAGATGGGGAAACACAAGTGCCATGTGGCTGGAGAGGGCAGAGCAGTGAGGTGCAGGGGCTGGGCCATGTGGGACCACCTGAGCCAGAGGAAAGCCTGTGGGCTGCGATCAAAGAGCACCAGGAATCCGGTGAAAGGCTTTAGGCAAGGGAAGAGAGACAGGATCTGAGTTCATTTTTATTTATTTATTTATTTTGAGATGGAGTCTCACTCTATCTGCCAGGCTCACTGCAACCTCCACCTCCTGGGTTCAAGCAATTCTCTGCCTCAGCCTCCCAAGGAGCTGGGATTACAGGTGCCTACCACCACGCCTGGCTAATTTTTATATTTTTAGTAGAGATGGGGTTTCATCATCTTGGCCAGGCTGGTCTTCAACTCCTGACCTCGTGACCCACCCACCTCAGCCTCCCAAAGTGCTGGGATTATAGGCATGAGCCACTGCGCCCAGCCTGAGTTTATCCTTTATAAAAATAACTTCTATATTGTTCAAGGCAGAACCAGGACTGAATCTCCACACATCTCCCCAGCCCCCTACATCATGCCATCATGCTGTGTCATTCGTCCACCCCATCCCCACCCAAGCCTCTGCCACCAGCTCCAGCACCCTGGATCCTCCCCTCTTTCCCTGGGATGGAGATGTGCTGTGTGACCTGGAGCCAATCTCCTGCCCTCCTGGCCTCAGTCTTCCTCTCTTCTCCCCTCAATCTGTAGCGTTTCCTGTGGAAGGCCCTGCTCTGGGACTCCTGCTGATGGCCTGATGTGGGGGCAAGTGAATGAAGATCCCTGAAACAGGCCTAGGCAGGGACTCAGGAGGGAGCACGGAGGAGGCTCAGGAGCCAGAGTCTTGGGACAGGCATCCAGAGGCCTAAGGCTTCTGCCCCTCAACCCCAGAGAGGCCTGGGGCAGCCCATGACTCCCCATGACTCAGCCTCCCCATCTGTGAAATGGAAATCAGCTTGCTGTACACTGTGGATAATGTAATCCAAAAACAAACCACATTTGTAATCCCAGCACTTTGAAAGGCCGAAGGAAGGGTTCACGAGCCCAGGAGTTAGAGACCAACCTGGCCAACCTGGCAAAACCTCATCCTTACAGAAAATACAGAAAGTTAGCTGGGCATGCTGACACACACCTGTAGTTCCAGCTACTCAAGAGGCTGAGGCAGGGGACCACCTGAGCCTGGGAGGTCAAGGCTGCAGGGAGCCATGATGACACCACTCCACTCCAGCCTGGGTGACAGAACGAGACCCCGTCTCAAAACATAAAATAAAGTAAAATAAAAATTAAGAAGGTATCCAGTCATGGTAGTGCACCTTGAAGTCCCAGTTACTCAGGACGCTGAGTTACTCAGGCTGAGGCAGAAGGAGATAGAAGGACGGCTTGGGCCAGGAGGCTGCAGTGAGCTTTGATTACGCCACTGCTCTTGATCCTGGGTGACAGAGCAAGACCGTCTCAAAATAAAAATAAAGTAAAATAAAATTCTAAGCTCTCCCTCAACCTACCAAATGGACCCTCCTCTCAGCCAAGGGGATTTCAAAGAAACCTAAAACACTGGTTAATGCCGTGACGGGAAGGGAGGCTCAGACACGCCTCACTGCTCCCGCCTCCCTTTGGAATGGAGTGCAGCTGGCCAGCATTAACATTAAAACAGAGATCTTGAGACTTACAAAACAGACTTTGTAGCAATAAAACACCAAATTCCAAACTGACTCTAGTATAGCATCACATGACAGATAACAGGCACTGGAAGAAATGAAAATATTTTACCCCAAAATCTTTTTCTTTGACATATTTTTAAATGGCCCTGCAAAGTTGTCTCTTGTGAGGGAAATTTACATTCTGTAGAGAATTCCTTTTCCTTTCCAGGTCTTTTTTTTTTTCTGATCCTGAAGAGATTAGCTTCCAGTCTAGCTCCTTTTAAAGGTCTGAATAGAAAACATTTGCCATCTACTGCTTCTGCAGGTGGCCACCTAGGAGACTTCATCGACATAATAAAAACCTTGGTCTCTAAACTCCTTATCTTAAGCCAGACACTCTTTTCTATTGAATCCAGGTCTTTAGATAATAACTTAACTCATTCAACCAGTTGCCCAATTGCCAGTCGGAAAATCTCTGAATCCACCTATGACCTCCCCACCTCTGAGTTCTCCCACGTTTCCAAACTGAACCAATGTATAGCTCACGTGTATTGATGTCTTAAGTCTCCCTAAAACATGTAAAACCAAGCTATAACCCAACCACCTTGGTCTATAGAACCACTTGTTCTCAAGACCTTTAGAGACTGTGCTTCAGACCGTGGTCATTCAAATTTGGCTCAGAATAAACCTGTTTAAAAATATTTTACAGAGTTTCACTCTTTTTATTGACAGTGCTTACTGGTAGCATAGGGGTCCTGACCCAAGTTGTGTTCCAGGAGCCCCCTAAGGGGATGATCTGGCTCCTTTAGTGATCCCACACACCCAGGGCAGTCGGGGGAGTGAGGGCGGGCCGAGGTGTATCCTGGCTGTCCAACTGGAGTCCTCTCCACTGTGCCTACCCTCTGTCCCCACCCAGGCGGAGGTGCAGGCAAAGGGCTGACTGCTGGGGTGAGAGAGACCAGCAGGGAGGGGAAGTGGAAGGCACCCTGGGTGAGCAGTGACCCTCCAGTGGGAGTGTGTGGGTCAGGGGGTATTGTGTGTGTGAATGTATGTCTGCATGTGTGTCAGTGTGTTTGAATATGTGTGTATGCATGTCTGCACCTGTGTATGTCTGCATTTGTGAATGCATGTGTCCATGTGTGCTTTTCTGTGTATGAGTGCATATGAGTGTATATCTACATGTGTGTCTGTCTATGTAAGTATTTATTTCTGTGTTTATGTGTGTGTATGACTGTGAGTGAAAGCTCTGTGGCCCCCCAGGCCCTTTCCCGCACCTCCTCCTCACTCCTGAAGTAGGTTAGGTAAGTTTCCAGAAGGGCCTTAGGTCCTGGTTCTTTTTTTAATTTTTCCCCCCCTTTTATTATATTTTTTTATTTTATTTTTTAGCGGGGGAGGTCCTGGTCCTTAATGTCTGAGCCTGACTAGTATTTGGGACCAGGAAGCTCTTTCTGACCTGTCCAGTCCTTGGCCAGCCCCTCCCCAGCCCGGGAAGCACACAGGCCCCACCCTGCTGCCTGGGCATTGCCTCAGCCCGGCCTTGGTGGACGGACCTGGGACACGACTATGCTGTTCTCTCTTTGCACGCTGCCAGGAGAGACCACTATGCCTACTCCTACTACCCGTAAGTAGCTCCACCTGGCCTGGGAGTCCCCGGCCCCATCTAGGGGAGACCTTCTACCCCCACCCTCTCCGGCTGGGCTTAGGCTTACTGCACCCGGCCTGGCCTGGTGTCCGCCCCATTCTCGGTGGCCACCTCGGCCTCTGACTCTCCCTCCCCTGCTCTGTCCCTCCCCTCTGCATCTTCCTCCTCAAGTCGTGGTTGTAAGTGCTGGAGCTGACTCTGTGGAATCACCTGAGCAAGTCACCTCTCCTCCGTTAGTCTCAATGTCCTCTCCACCACCAGGGCAGCTCCTTATGTCTTTGAACCATTCCTCATGGTCAGAAGGATGTCCTACAAAGCACAGTGGCTCATGCCTGTAATCCCAGCACTTTGGGAGGCCAAGGTGGGTGAATTGCTTGAGCCTAGGAGTTTGAGACCAGCCTGTGTAACATGGCAAAACCCTGTATATACAAAAAATAGAAAAATTAGCCAGGCATGATGGCGCATGCCTATAGTCCCAGCTATTCAGGAGGCTGAGGTGGGAGAATCACTTGAACCCAGGAGGTTGAGGCTGCAGTGAGCAGTGTTCTGGCCACTGCACTCCATTCTGAGCAACAGAGCAAGACCCCGACAAAAAAAAAACAAAAAACGAAGGATGTCCTGACCTCCTACTAAATCCACATCCAGGAGCATCCTTACGCAGGTCCCACTCTGGAGTCCATGCCTGTGTGCATGTGTGTGCTTGCATGCACAAGGACGGGGCCAACCAGTCCAAACATTGGCAGCTCTGGTTCACAGCACAGATGACTCTCAGATCCCCATGACTTCCTTCCCAAGCCGGGCAGCCCCAGCTCTGCAGACCCACCCCTTGCTGGGTGCCTACTCTGGGCCAAGCCCTGGGCTCAGTTCTGGACACAGAATCCCCAAGACAGCCCTGACGATAGGAGCTCTTCTCACTCCCACTTTACTGATGAGGAAGCCGAGGCTCAGAGAGGCTGAGAGACTTGTGGGAGGTCGCAGAATGTGCCGGAGCTGGGACACAACTTCGCAGCCTGCCAATGCTACTCTGTCTTCTGTCTCTGACTTCTCCTCTGCAAGCCTTCCTGAACATTCCTCCCACACCTCGCAGAGCAGGCTCAGATGGCACCGGGCCAGCCCCGAGGACGGAGCGTCTCTCACCTCCTCCTCCCTGGGCGGCTCCTTACCTTGCTGATTCCCACATGAGCTTTTCTAGCAACTCAACACCCAGGGACTCATGCTGAGCCCCCAGCTCGGCTCCTGCAGGGGCTGCGGACAGGCGGCTCTCCCTCCCCGCTGCTTGCGCAGTTAGTTTTCAAAACCAGATGCAGAACTTTCCAAAGTGTCTGTATTAAATTCCATCTGAATTCCATCTGCTTAATCTCGCACTGAGCTCAGCTGGATGCCAGCAGCGTTAGGTGTCCCTCCCAGGTTCCGGCGTCTGTGGATCAGATTGGTTTGTTTCTCCTGGGCTGGAAACAGAGCTGGGGCACCACAGGAGACCGCCCTCTAGGCCAGCATCCGCTCACCGACGGGGCCTCTCTGGGCTCCATGCACAGCCACCCTGGCCGGCTGTCCTCTGTCCATGGCCCTGTCTGTCTTCCCTGCGGCTTCCTCGCTCTCTGTCCCCTTCCCCATCTTTCCATCTCCTTGTTACTGTCCCTTTCTCTCTTCTCCTCCTCCCTCCTTCTCTGTCTCTCCCTAGCCCCTTCCCCACTCAAAGTAGTCAAGGTCACAGCCACAAAGGCTGCTCCTCACCTGCCCCTAAAGGGAACTTTGACTCTGCCCTGGGCCACAGTGAAGGCAATGCCCAGAGCCTGGCAGGGGCTGGGGGTAGGAGGCCTGGGCCTGCTGAGCCATCTCCCATCCAGGCTGGGAAGGCTGTGCCCTCCTCAGTGCCCAACAGCAGTGGTCCCAGTGGGGACACACAGCCATCTTCTTAGCATGGGAAGGATATCCTGGTCCTGGCAGGAGGGGCATCCAGAGGTCATCCTGTCCTTCCCTTGCCCCAGGACAGGCTGGCTGGGGTTTTCCTGGGAAGATCTTTTCATTTGCCTCCCTGTCCCCAGGATGAACAGTGTCCCTGAGCCCACATAACCTGGAAGTCCTTTCTCAGGTCTAGCATGCTGTGCTAGACCTGAGATGCTAATCCTGATGGGTTATTGGAACCTGTGTCATGCAGAAATAGAAGATGAATAGCGGCCAAAGCTGCAATAATAAAGGGTAAAATAAAGTGGAAAGTAAAAAATCGTGTGAGGGTGGCCTTGTCTACGGAGAATCCCCCTCAAATTCATTGTACAAGATCTGATCCAATGTAGGGAATGGCTGATAATAGGTTCGTAATTACTGTAGCGCCTCAGAAGGATATTTGGCCTCATGGGAGCACATAACCTATAAATGCTGTGGCCATAGATGCCAGTAGTAGGATGATACTGACAATTTCAGGTCTTCAGAAGAAGAAAAGATCCGTTGTATAGGCCCCGTCGAATATGCAGGAAGAGGCAGATAAAGAATATGGAAGCACCTTTGGCGTGTAGGTAGCGGATTATTCAGCCATAATTTACATCCCGTGTGATGTGGGCTACTGAAGAGAAAGCAGTGGAGGTATCTGGTGTGTACTGTATGGCTAGAAATAGGCCAGTGGCAATTTGAGTAATAAGGCAGATGCCCAGAAATGAGCCGAAATTTCATCAGGATGAGATGTTGGATGGTGTGGGAAGGTCAATAAGTGAGTTGTTGATAATTTTTGCTAGTGGGTGTGTTTTGCGGGGGATGGTCATTAGGATTCTTATAGTTGAAATACAACAATGGTTTTTCATATCATTAGTCATGGTTATAATCCATGTGGGAATAATGACATATGCTTTATTTTCATTAAGTATTATATTAGTAATAGGGTTTATGGGATTCTCTTCTAAGCCTTCACCTATTTATGGTGGTCTGGTGCTAATTTTTAGTGGTGCTGTGGGTTGTGTGATTACATTATATTTAGGGGGGTCTTATATAGGGCTTATGGTCTTTTTAATTTATTTGGGTGGGATAATGGTTGTTTTTGGCTACACTGCGGCGATAGCAATTGATGAACATCCTGAATCATGATTATCAAGCATGGATATTTTGGGAACTATGCTAATAGATCTAATTATAGAGTTTACCATGGTGTTTTTGTTGGGTGGCGATCCTATTAAGACGGTGGAAGGTGTAACTATTACCCTTAACTATAAGACTGTGGCAAGTTGGATAATTTATGAGGGCGAGGGGCCAGGGTTAATTCGCGAGGACCCTACTGGTGCTGCTGCTTTATATAACTATGGAGTTTGGGTTGTTTTGGTTACCTGCTGGGCACTATTTACAGGTATACACATTGAGATTGAGCTTACTCGGGGCGGGGGTTAGATGGTTAGAAGTAGTGCGAGTGTAGGTGGGATAAAGAATGATAAAAAGTAAAGCTTGATTAGACCTTTTTGGGCTGAGGTTAAAGTGGAAATTGAAATTTGAGTTTTTGATGTCATTTTTGGCATTGTTTTTTCTAGTCAGAGTATATTTAGTAATATGGATGTGAGGTTTTGGCTCGTGGCTAGGCTTGAATGAGGGCTTAAGCGATGGGTGGTAGTTGAGTAAAAACCTAGCATATTAGAAAAATAATAGGTTTTTACTGGAGTATTTAATTTTATATTATTAGTTATAAGGTTAAGTTCTATGGCCAGAAGGAGGCCTAGGATAGTCACCCCTAGGGCCACTAGTTTAAGGTAGGGGAGTATAGTTATTTGAGGGTATGAGGTGGGGGGAATGCAGTTAGAGATAAGAAAACCAGCAAAAGTGCTACCAACTGCCAGGCGATTGATTGGGTTCATTAACAGGGGGTTATTTTCATTAATTACAATAAGGTTTGTAATTCGGGGGTGGGTTGTAAGAGCAAAGAAAATAATGCAAATGCTGTATGCAGCCATCAGGGAAGTGGCTACTAGAATGACTATAAGGGCCCAGGCGTTGGTATACGATATATTGGTGACTTTGATAATTATATCCTTTGAGTAGAAGCCTGTTAGAAAGGGTGTGCCTGTAAGTACCAGGCTGCCGATAATGAGGGAGGAGGCAGTAAATGGTAGGGTATTAAACAGGCCCCCTATTTTTCGAATATTCTATTCATTATTAAGGCTGTGGATAATAGATCCTGCTGATAAAAACAGTATGGCCTTAAAGAAGGCATGAGTGCAGATATGAAGGAATGCTAAGAACGGCTGATTAAGGCCAATTGTCACTATTATAAGGATGCTAGACCATGCTAGCATGCTGCATCTTGCATGCTGTAGGGCCAAGCAGGTGAACAGCTCTCTCCTCTGGTCCCTTGGCTCATCTCCAGCCTTGACAAGAGTCCCAAGTTGTTTCCCCTGTGCCTGTTTCTTGGATCCTTCATCATGGAGCTGTCCCCTGCCTCTCCACCTCCTTCTCTCCCTCCCACTTTCTCCAAGTTTTTCCAGGATCACAAACTGCTGTCCTCATGCACGAAACTGGGCCTGGAGGCCTGGGCCGTGCAGGGCCATTGCCCAGAAGCTGCTCCAGAAGCTCTGCCCCTCCATTGGAGGGACCAGGGCCTCTTATCTTCTCCCCGTGCTGCTTGGGCTGATGCGGGGAGGGGGGCTGGACAGGCTAATGGGGGGTGGCAGGAAGATGGACCCTGGGTGGGTTTCTATTCCATATCCTTTGTGGTTGGTAATGGGCCGAGGCCTGGTGGTTTCTGGGAGGAATGGGCACAGGACTGAAAGGCACAGGTTGGAGCTCAGTCCCTGCCAACAAGGAACTCCTCGTCGATCAGGCTATTGCCAGACCCCAGTTATCAGGAAGGAGGGAAGATGGCTTCACACAGCCCATTCCCGCTGCTGGAGAAAATCAATTTGACTGTGGGGGCAGGGGAACTGTCTGCTATGACACCAAAGTAGGCCTGGAGGGACTTTCCCTTCCATTTTCTGAGCCCATGGGACCAGTGAGACTTGGAAGCAGTATCCCAGCAGGAGGTCACTGCTGCTCCATGCCTTGCCCTCAGCAAAGGTCCCCAGGACAGGGACCCTGTCAGCTTTACTTGGGGGAGGCAGCAGCTCTCTGGGTTTGATGATGAAGGATGGAGGCAGAGCCCTTCAGCATCCAGAGATGCTTCAAGGACAGCTGCTGGCTCCAGGCCTCAGGACTCTTGACTTAGGGGCCTCCCCACCGACCTCTGAGTGCTGTCCAGCCCCATACTGCCTGTGTCTCCCATCAGCCCCCCAACCCCACCCTGCAGGAAGCTGGTGAATGAAACCAAGACCACTGTCAATTACTGCCAGGAAGACCCACATGATGAGCACCATGGACCAGAGCTTCACAGATCAGAGCCCCCTGCAGGAGGAGGAGTGGCCAGGCCTGTCCTTCATGGACACCCATAGCTACAGCTCTTGGGGTGAGTATGCAGCCCTCCGGTCCCTTCCTCATTGCTCTGGGGCTCCTGACCCAAGCCAAAAGGATCAAGCCCCTCTGGAGTACTCCTCACATTGGATGAGTTCTTTAACACCATGAATCAAAATCGAAGCATCTATTGGGCCCCTTCTGGGTACCAATACTGGACTAGAAACACAGAGAAAGCATATGGGGTATCTTGTACTAGAGAAGCTTTTAGAGCATGGAAGACTCAGACACAGACTCATGCTAAAGCCCTCTGCTGGACACTGCTCTGGTCCCACCTAACAAATATTAAAAGCAAGCCAGCATAATCAAACTGTTTCCAAGTAACTTAACTATATGCCAGACAAAGCTCAAGAATATTTATAGGAATACAAAATTATGTGGCCTCCCACAAAAATTTTCAATGTCTGACATCCAATCAAAAATTACCAGACATGCAAAGAAGCATAAAAATATGACTAATGATGAGGAGAAAAATAATTCAATTGAAACTGATTCAGCAGGCAGACCATGGTCAAAGCAGGGGTGACTGGGAAATTCAAGCTGTGTTCAAGAGACTGGAAGGGAGTCTTGGCATCTTCTATCTCCTTTCAGCACTTACCACCCACTGGTACAGGATCCACCTTGCTAAGGTTGGAATGCCTCCTCCAAAACTATGTTGACAATCCCTATTGTAACAGTGTTAAGATGTAGCTTGTGAGAGGTGATTAAGATAAGACAAGCTCAGCAGGGTGGGATCCCTATGATGGGACTGGTGGCTTTATAAGAAGAGGAAGAGGGGTCTGAACAGGCATGCCCTAGCCCCCTCGCTATGTGATGCCCTGCACCACTTCAAGACTCTGCAGAGGAGACATACAAGGAAGTCCTCACCAGATGTAGCTCCTTGCCTTGGACTTCCCAGCCTCCAGAACTGTGAGAAATAAATTTATTTTCTTTATAAAACACCAAGTTTATGGTGCAACAGAAAACTACCTAAGACACACCTCTATCCTTTCTTCTTTAAAGTGTAGAGACCCAATTCCTGTGGCCTAAGTCTGAAATTCATGTTATTTTGACAGTTCTTCAATATGAAAGGTTTTTTTAGTGGGCTTATCAAACATACCTCACACCCAGATTTGTATTTTAATACCGTTTTCCAACAAAAGAAACCAGAGGTCCTTGGAGAAATTTGGCTGATCCTAAGACTAGGTTAGTAAATGTATCAAATGAGCCTGGAGGATCTTGTAGTGCCAGGAAGTAAGTAGAAAGTGCTTAACACATTCACACACAATAATAAAAAAAAGTGTCAAAGGAATACAGGTGCCAACTGAAAAATCTCTCAATGACCAAAATCAGACAAAAAAAAAAAAAAAGCAAAAAGTAAATAAAGTAATATCATATTATAACCCAAAGTATAAAATAAATATCTGTGGCTTCATACAGATTTAAATAAATTATTGAATAAGTTAATATGGAAGAAGACTCTCCTCTGCAGGGTCTTGAAGTGGTGCAGGGCATCACATGGTGAGGGGGCTAGAGCACGCCCACTCAGACCTCTCTTCCTCTTCTTATAAAACCGCCAGTCCCATCATAGGGATCCCACCCTGATGGTTTATCTTATCCTAATTACCTCTCTTTCATCTTCTCCCATGAAGAAGAATTCCAAATAACTTAGTTAGATGCTTAGCACTCAAAGGGGTAGAGCTTAACTCCTCCTTAAGGGTGGCTGCATATAATGACTTCCTTCTAAAGAGTGCAATGAGAAAAAAGAGAAAGAGTAACTTTATGATGGAGAAACCTGATGAACGCGACCTTACCCAGGTGATTAAGATTAACATCATCACAGATAAGTCATGTTGATAGCAGGTACTCTTAATGTGACATAATAAGGATGGTGCTTTACCTCTGTAGTCTTCCTCCCTAAAAAATACAACCCCATATAATTACAAGGAAAAAATCAGACAAACCCCAATTGAGGCTTAACAGGTGATACTGGGACAACTGTTTGATCAGAGGCAAAAGAATGAATCCTGACCCCTACCTCATACCATCTACAACACTAACTCAAACTGGATCTAAGTTCTAAATGTAAGAGCTAAAACTATAGAACTCTTAGATGAAAACATGGATGTAAATATTTGTGTCCTTGGGTTAGGCAATGGACTCTTAGGTAAGACACTTAAAGCACAATTGACCAAAGAAAAATAGATAAATTTGACTCCATCACAATTAAAAGCTTTTGTGTTTCAAAGGCCACTCTCAAGAAAGTGAAAGGACAGCCCACAGAATGGGAGAGAATATTTGTAAGTCATATATCTGACAAGGGCCTAGTACACAGAATATATTAAGAACTCTTACAACTAAACAGTAAATAAAAGACAGATAATCTAATTTTAAATGGGCAAAGGATGTATATAGACATTTCTCCAAAGATATGGAAGTGGCCAATAAGCACATGAAAAAGTGCCTGGCATTATTAGCCATGGGGAAATGTAAATCAAAGACCACAATAAAATATCACCTTCTATCCACTGGGATAGTTATAATTAAACAATAACAAATATATGAACAAAAAACAAATATTAGAATGTGGAGAAATGGAAACCCTTATATATTGCTATGGAAATATAAAATAATTAAAGCCACTTTGATAAAGCTTGACAGTTCCTCAAAAAGTTAAACACAAAGTTATCATATGACTCAGCAATTCCATTCATAAGCATATACCCAAGAGAACTGAAAACATATATTCAAACAAAAACTTGTTCACAGTGTTCATATTAGTATTATTAATACTAGCTAAAAAGAAAAACCAACTCAAATGTCTTCCAAGTGAAGAATAAATAAACCAAATGTGGTATATCCATACAATTGAATATTATTACTCTCCCATAAAAATGAATGGAGGCCTCACATCCATTAGGATGGCTACTATCATTTTTAAATGTTTTTAAAGAAAATCACAAGTACTACATTGTGGAGAAATTAAAACCCTTATGCACTGTTGGTGGGAATGTAAAATAGTGCAGCTGCTATGAAATACAGTATGATGGTTCCTCAAATAATTAAAAGTAGTACTGCCATATGAGCCAGGAATTCCATGTATAGGTATATATCTAAAATAACTGAAGGCAGAGTCTAAAAGGGATATTTGTACATTCATGTTCATACCAGCATTATTCACAATAGCCAAGAGGTGAAAGCAACACAAGTGATCATCAACAGGTAAATGAATAAACAAAATGTGGTATGTGTCTATGTATTAGCCTATTCTCACATTGCCATAAACAACTACCAGAAACTAGGTAATTTATAAAGAAAAGAGATTTGGCTGGCTCACAGTGCCTCAGGCTGTAAAGGAAGCATGACTCAGGGAGGCCTCAGGAAACTTACAATCATGGCAGAAGGCAAAGGAGGAGCCACCACATCCTATATGGCTGGAGCAGGAGGAAGAAAGCAAATGAAGGAGAAAATGCTACACACTTTTAAGCAACCAGATCTCATGAGAACTCAATCATGAGACAGCATGAGGGGGATGGTGCTAAACCATTAGAAACCACCCCATGGGCCAGCTCAGTGGCTTATACCTGTAATCTCAGCACTTTGGGAGGCGGAGGCAAGCAGATCATGAGGTCAAGAGATCGAGACCATCCTGGCCAATGTGGTGAAACCTCGTCTCTACTAAAAATATAAAAATTAGCTGGGCATGGTGGCATGCGCCTGTAGTCCCAGCTACTCAGGAAGCTGAGGCAGGAGAATCACTCGAACCTGAGATGTAGTGATTGCAGTCAGCCAAGGTTGTGCCACTGCATTCCAGCCTGGCAACAGAATGAGAGACTCCATCTCAAAAAAAAAAAAAGTAAAACTACCCCATGATCCAATTACCTCCTGTCAGGCTCCACCTCCAACACTGGGAAATTACAATTCCACATGAGATTTGGGTGGGGACATAGAGCCAAACCAAACCATATTAAAATATGATGGGATTATTCAGCCTTAAAAATGAAGGAAATTCTGAGACATGCTGCAACATGAAGGAACTCTGAGGACAATATGCTAAATGAAATAAACCAGTCACAAAAACACAAAGACTATATGATTCCACTTACATGAGGCATCTAAAATAGTCAAATTCATAGGAACAGAAAGTTGAATGGTTGCCAGGGGCTGGAGGGAGGAGAAATGGGAAATTATTTAATAGGTATGGAGTTTCAGTTTTGCAAGATAAAAGTGTTCTGGAAACTGGCTGTATAACAATGTGAATGCACTTAACGCTACTGAACTGTATACTTTAAAATGGTTAAGATAATAAATTTTATGTTATATGTATTTTACCATAAAATTTTTTTTGAGATGGAGCCTTGCTCTGTTGCTAGGCTGGAGTGCAGTGGTGTGACCTCGGCTCACTGCCACCTCCACCTCCTGGGTTCAAGCAATTCTTTTGCCTCAGCTTCCCTAGTAGCTGGGATTACAGGCATGTACCACCACACCAGCTAATTTTGGTATTTTTTAGTAGAGACAGGGTTTCGTCATGTTGACCAAGGTGATCTCAAACTCCTGACCTCAGGTGATTTCCCTGCCTTGGCCTCCCAAAGTACTGGGATTAAAAGCATGAGCCACTTGCACCAAGACTAATTTTTTTTTTTTTTTTTTTGAGACGGGGTCTCACTCTGTCACCAGGCTGGAATGTAGTAGCACAATCTCAGCTCACTGCAACCTCTGCATCCCAGGTTCAAGTGAGTCTCCTGCCTCAGCCTCCCCAGTAGCTGGGACTACAGGCATGCACCACCACGCCTAGCTAATTTTTATATTTTTAGTAGAGATGGGGTTTTGCCATGTTAGCCAGGATGGTCTCAATCTGTTGACCTCCTGATCCACCCACCTAGGCCTCCCAAAGTTCTGGGATTACAGGCATTAGCAATATTTTTTTTAAGAAAAAAACAGAATGAAGTAGGGATACATGCAGTCCAACAACCAGATGAAGACAGCCGAATGCTACAGCTTCAAGCAGGAGTATGAGGTGCAGGTTGGCCCCAGTCCAGCAGGACCCATGCAGGGATCTCACCTGGCTCCTCCACTCTGTGGACCCTGACCCTGGTCTGACCTTAACCTGACTCTAATCATCAACCTAATTCACTTTGATCTTGACCCTGCTCCAATTAACAATCCACTCAGCATTACATTAAGTGAAAGAAGCCAGCCACAAAGGCCCTGTATCGTATGATCGTTTTCATATGAATGTCCAGAATTAGCAAATCCACAGAAATAGAAAGTAGACTCTCAGTTGCCAGGGGCTAGGGGGTGCTGGGGGAGGGAAAGGGGAGTGACTGCTAAAGAGTACTGGATTTCTTTCCAGGGTGATAAAACTGTTCTGGGAATTGGATAGTGGTGACAGTTGCACAACCTTGTGAATATTCTAAAAACCACTGAATAGGCCAGGCGTGGTGGCTCACGCCTGTAATCCCTGCACTTTGGAAGGCTGAAGCAGGTGAATCACCTGAGGTCAGGGGTTTGAGACCAGCCTGGCCAACATGGTGAAACCCCATCTCTACTAAAAATACAAAAATTAGCAGGGCGTGGTGGCATATGCCTGTAATCCCAGCTACTTGGGAGGCTGAGGCAGGAGAATCGCTTGAACCTGAGAGGCAGAGGTTGCAGTGAAACTAGATTGCACCACTGCACTCCAGCCTGGGTGACATCTCAAAAAAATAAAATAAAATGGGCCAAGTGCAGTGGCTCACGCCTGTAATCCCAGCACTTTGGGAAACCGAGGCAGGTAGATCACAATGTTAGAAGTTCAAGACCAGCCTGGCCAAGATGGTGAAAGTCTGTCTCTACTAAAAATGCAAAAATTAGCTGGGCATGGTGGTGAGCACCTGAAATCCCAGCTACTTGGGAGGCTGAGGCAGAGAATTGCTTGAACCTGGTAGGTGGAGGTTGCAGTGAGCCAAGATTGTGCCACTGCACTCCAGCCTGGGCAACAAAGCAAAGAGAGAAAGGAAAGAAAGGAAGAGAGAAAGCAAGAAAGTGAGAAAGCGAGAGAGAGAGAGAGAGAGAGATAGAGAAAGAGAAAGAAAGAGAGAGAGAAGAAAGAAAGAAAGAAGAAAGAAAGAAAAAAAGAAGAAAGAAAGAAGAAAGAAAGAAAGAAAGAAGAAAGAAGAAAGAAGAAAGAAAGAAAGAAAGAAAGAAAAAAAGAAAGAAAGAAAGAAAAAAAGAAAGAAAGAAAGGGAAAGAAAGAAAGAGAGGAGGGAGGGAGGGTGGAAGGAAGGAAGGGAGGGAGGGAGGGAGGGAAAGGAAAGAAAAAGAAAAACCGCTGAATTGTACACTTTAACATGGTAACTTTTACAGTGTGTGAATTCTATCTCAATTCTTTAAAATCCCAATTGAGGAATATTTCTGCAAAATATCTGACCAGTAATCCTCACAACTGTCAAGTTCAATAAAATAAGAAAAGTCTGAGAAACTGACACAGCTGAGAGAAGACAAGATGACTCAATGTAAATATGATATCCTCCATGGGATCCTAGAATAGAAAAGAGATACTAGGCTAAAACTAAGGAAATCTGAATCAAGTGTAGACTTTATTTAACAATAAGGTATCCATACTGATTCATTATCTGTGACAAATGTACCACACTTGGGTGAGAGGATAATACAGGAAACTGGGTTTGGGGAATATGGGACTCACAGTGTACTATCTTTGTAACTTTTCTGTAAATCTAAACCTATTATAAATAAACAGTGTACTTATTCTAAATGAAATCAGTTTGTCATGTCAGGCAAACAGCGGCAGGCTGGTATGAGGAGCTTGCTGGGAATTCACAAGCTGTTGGAATTCAGTCCCCACTGACTCCAAAGCACAGTCTGGAAAACCCCCAGATCCCCCAGCCCCATCCATCCTGAGCGCTTGACCCTGGCGTTTCCCAGTGGGTTCCACCCAAATGGTAAGTGCCCGTTTCTTTCATCAACGCAAATACTCTTTTAACAGGGAAACACGGCAGCCTAGGGGATAACAAGGCCCCAGGGTCAGGTGGGCCTTGGCGTGAATCCTGAGGCCTCCTCTTTCTTGCTGCGTGATCAGAGAAAGGCCATGCTCCCAGGTTCAGGAGACACGGGGCCAAGGGCAGCAGCGTCACCTGCAGTCCTATGCTGCCAGCTGTGTTCGCAGAGCGTCTTGTGTTGTCCTTGGACTCAGCCAGGAAGCTGCCTGGCTTCGGCTCTGTCCTCCCGACTTTATCCTGACCAGGTGGTGCTGTTTGCTCATCTTCAGCCACTGGGAGCTTACCTGGTGCCGCTTTCTGATCCCCCGAGGGCACCAGCCCTTCCTGGAGCCCTCTCCCACCTCCTCCTTCCCCTGGAGAGCTCTCTGCTGAGCTCTCCCCACAGCTCCTGTGAAGAGCATGACAAGCCCTTTGTCTCCCAGTCCCCCGTTTCTGAGCTCCTAAGAGTTCTTTGAGCAGGAGAAAATTCTCTACTTGGAAATCGAAGCACATGTTTCGTGTGCTGGCCACTGCTGTCTCCCTAGAATCATCTCTGCAGTGCCACCTTCCGAGTCCCTGGCCAAGTTCTCAAACTGAAGAAGATTAAAGACAAATCCTGCTCCATTCTGCTCAGCTCCAGCTTTCCTCTGTCTGGAATGACAGAGAATTATTATTAGTCATTCCAACTGTACAGTCAATTCTAGTAATAATCATCCCAACACAACAGCTACTATCTGTGAGCATTCACCACATGTCAGCAGTGGACTGGGTGTTTTCATGCATCATCTCATGGAATGCTCTCAATAATCTTGGTACCTCTATTGGATAGTAATACCTTTATCCTCACTTAGCATACAGGAAAACTGAGGTTCACAAAGGGTAAGTAACCTTCCAAGGACACACAGGGGCAGAACTGGTATTCAAACGTAAGCAGGTCTTTTTTTATTTTTCCTTAGAGACAGATATCTATGTTGCCCAGGCTGGAGTGTAATGGCCATTCACAGGTGCAATCCTAGCTCACTGCAGCCTCCAGCTTCTGGACTCAAGCAATCCTCCCACCTCAGCCTCCAAGTAGCTGGGACTACAGATGCGTGTCGCCTCACCCAGCCCAAATGTGTCTTCATCCAGAGTGCTTGCTCTTAAGCACCATGTCATACTCTTTCCCTAAAGATGTTTTGTGAAACAAACAACAAAAAATGATGTCCATGATCAAAGAAATTTGGGGAATGTTTCTTTTTATTCCCTTCATGGAGGTTTGCCAGGGGCAGTAGTGATTTGGAAGTCCTGAGACGTTCTGCAGCGATCAGACCTGTTTAATCCTGTTTAAACCAAAGGTTTTCAAATTCAGTGTTAAAAATGAACATTTATTTTTCTTGTTTACTTGTAAATGAACCACTTTGTCATCTTGCGCAGCTAGTGTTCTCTGGAGCACACTTTGGGAAACACTGCATTGGTTAAGTCACGACTTTTCTAGCCTCTGCTGGATCTTCTGGTCCTGACAGAGCAGTGGTGGACTTCCCTCCCATCAGGAGCAACTGGAAAAACAAGACAACATAGATGGGATGACTGTTTTCAGATACTGGGCAACCAGCGACTCGGGACTGCCATCTGTGAGAAGAAAAACAAAACAAGGTGAGTCCCATGACTGCCCAAGTGCATGGCCCAAGGCAGGTGTGGCCACTTCTCAGTCCCAGGACCTGATCTCCAGGACCAGAGTGAGACGTCCTTGGGAATGCTGAGCAGAACAGCTGAGGACAGGGTGGTCCCGGGGGTTGTGGGGAGGATGGTTTCCCTATGTGTGGGGGCCACTGTGCACCTCTCCACCTGCTCCCCCAGTGGCTGTGGCCCCACACAGGCTGACAGTGGAGCTGCCTGCGCAAGAGAAAGGCTCCTATTCAGGTGCCGGGTGTTAATCTGCAGAGGGGTTGGCAGCAGCTGCTAATTTCTGATTTGCTTGTCTTTGAATGGGGGTAATTGCTGGGAGTTGCCAGTGTTCCAGATTGTTCTCTGGAAGATGGGGAGGAAGAAGGGGCTGTCGTGGGCTCTGTGGAACGCTGCCTTCTGCAGGCAGTGCCGTGAAGCCTCACGGGGTGGAGTGAGGGGATAATGGAATCAGAGCCTGGCAGGGCTGCAAGGGCCCTCGGAGGCCACCTGATCTGACCTGCATTCTACAGGTGGAACCGAGATTCAGAGGGAGGGGACATGCCCCGGCCACACACGATGGGCCTGGCTGGGCTGCTTGGCTCCAGCCAACAACCCAGCTATCCTCAGTATCGGCCATGTGCCTCGCCCTGGGAACCCCAGTCTCACTGGGGCGTGTGTGCGTCAGGAACCCCTTTGTCTTTCTCTGACTGCAGAAGACCAACACAGCAGTGGAGTCACTGCAGCCAGCAGCCTCCTGGGGGGCTCCCCGAGGCGTCCCTATGACCAGAAGGGCTCCATACCACACGGGGCAGCTGCACCCCGCGGTGCATGTGGCAGACCTTCTGCAGCACATTAACCAGATGAAGACGGCAGAGGCTACATCTTCAAACAGGAATACAGGGTGCACGCTGGCTCCAGGCCTGCAGGAACCCTGTACAAGCCTCGTCTGACTCCTCCTTTCTGTGGACACTGACTCTGATCTGACCTTAACCTGAATCTGATCCGCAGCCTAATTCATGGTTTACCTTGACCTTGACCCTCAACCTAATCCCACACTGACCAGAACTCTGACCCTGAATCTCATTCCGGCCTCCATCAAGAATGTAAAGCCTTATTCTAATGCTTATCTGATCCTGACCTTACCTTCTGGATTTTGACCTTGAACCTTATCCTAACAGTTATCTGAATTTTGACCATTATCATAACCTGATCCTCATTCTGTACTTTCTCTGAATTTTGACCTTCATCCAAACTCCATCACTTTCCTTTCCCTATGTGTTGGTTTTGAACACTGGTCCTTACCCCAGCCTTCACTGTGGCTAAGCCCCCAGCCTGCCCATTTTATTCCCTCCAAGAAGTGGACCACCACTTTTCTTCTTTGCAGAGCTACGCTGAAGCCTGGATGCTTGATGAAGAAACAAGCTCAGGCACCCATGCCTGCCTGTGAGTCTTGGGGAAGGGCCTGGGGCCCCCAGTGCGGTGGGTGAGAGGCACTCAGAAGGAGCACAGCAGGGCATATGTGTGCATGTGCCAGCATCTGTGTTGGTGCATTTGTGTCATGCATGTGTGTGCCTGTGTAAGGGTGGCATTTGTACATATACATGCATGTGTACATGTATGTATCATGTATGTGTGCATATGTGTCTGTGAGGTGGTGTGTGCATGGTGTATGTGTACATGTGGAGGAGGCATGTGTTCTGTGCTCTGTGTACGTTGTGTGTGTATATGTGTGCATCAGGGGAATTCTCAGTGCTGTGAAAGGTGCTATGGGCACCCTTGTGTGCCACATAGGAAGGCCCTATCTGAGATCACAGCTGGAGGGATCAAGTTGTGGTACTAGAAAGGGCTTTGAATTAGTCTGTTGTCAAACCGCTATAAAGGTACTGCCCAAGACTAGGTACTTTATAAAGGAAAGAGGTGTAACTGACTCACAGTTCCACATGGCTGGGGAGGCCTCAGGGAACTTACAGTCATGACAGAAAGGGAAGCAAGGACCTTCTTCCCATGGCGGCAGGAGAGAGAAGAATGAGCAAAGGAGGAACTTGCCCAACACTTATACAATCGTCAGCTCTCTTAAGAACTCACTATCACAAGAACAGCAAGGGGGAAACCGCCTCCATGATCCAATCACCTCCCACGAAGTTCCTCCCTCAATACCTGGGAATTATGGGGACTACAATTCAAGATGAGGTTTGGATGGGGACACAAAGCCTAACCATATCAGACTTCCAGACAGTAAAGGAGGTGGCACAACAAAGCAGTTAAAAGCATAGGCTTTGAAGTCAGATACATCAGGGGCGACTCCCTGGTTTGCCTTGGGAGGTGTTTAGCAATTCACATGATTTCCCGAAGCCTCAGTTTTCATACCTATAACATAAACATGTGGCATCTTTCTTCATGATAACCATGTACACATAGACATATTGCTATCTCATTTGATAGGGAAAACTGGGGCTGAGAGATACACTGAGAGACACACCTAAGGTTACACAGTTGAGCCAGAAGCTCTGTCCTGAGCTCTGTCCAGGCTATGCAACTTTGCACAGGGAAAAGGCATTGAACTCCACCAAGTTGTGAAGGGGTCATCAGGCAAGATAATCTCTAGGGTCCCAGAGACTGTGATTTGGGAAGAGTGAGGAGTGGCGGGGATGGGGGGTGGGCAGGTGGGCAGGTGGGGCAGTGTGAGTTAATGCCTAAGTTGGTTACTTTTTTGCAGTGTCACCTTGACCAGGGCCTCTTTCCTTTATTTATGGTTTTGTTTTTTATTTTTCCCCAGACAGAGTCTTACTCTGTCACACAGGCTGGAGTGCAGCAGCTTGATGTTGGCTCACTGCAACCCCTGCTTCCTGGGTTCAAGTGATTCTCCTGCCTCAGGCTCCTGAGTAGCTGGGATCACAGACATGAGCCACCACACCCAGCTAATTTTTATATTTTTAGTTGAGACAGGGTTTCACCATGTTAGCCAGGCTGGTCTCAAACTCCTGACCTCATGACCTGCCCGCCTCAACCTCCCAAAGTGCTGGGATTACAGGCGTGAGCCACTGTGCCTCACTGACCAGGGCCTCTCTTCCTAGCCCTTGATTTCTCCATCCATAAAACAAGGCTAAGAGCCCCAGCCAGGCCTCCCTCATGAGCCTGTTAGAGGCCCACCAGCCTCATTTCTCATGGGCACTGAACTTGATCACCTAGCACTGGACACAGAGGAGCATTGCTCTGCTGTCCTGGAACCGTGACAAGACCCACAGCACGGACATCCTGCCACCTGACTCCTGCCTGGCCTTCCTCATCTCCACCGACAGGGACCCCAACAACTTTATCTGTGAGGACTCAGGGACAAAGCAAACCTAGGAAACCTCCAACCCAATCTAGACTGGGGGAGCAGGACTGAGCACACTGGGGGTGTCCCTGTGTGCCCCTGTGCGTCTCCCTTAAAACCAGGTCTGTGGGGAGATTCCTCTCCCCTCCAAGGCTTCTCCACTTGGGACATCAAAGCCAGTGCTCCCTCCTCAGTGTCCATCTGTACCCGGGGGCCTTGAGAGAAGGCTTGCTAAGGATCTTTCCAGTCCTAAAAGTCTGAATGTGGGAGGGTCACATCGGGGCTCCGGACCCTGAAGAGAATGGGCCCATCAGGTGGAGAAGCTCTGAAACAGGCCTGCCCTCTGCTGTGGCCCTTGAGGCCTCTGATGCCTGATCCCAGCCATGTGGGTCCTGTTGGCTCAGAAGCCAGGAGGCTTGATTCTCAGATGGCTCTGGACTTGTCACTGAGTCTTTTAGGGGTGGTCAAGTCTACAAGGAGCCCCATTGGGCACCCAGGCCTGGGTTTTGGAGTCTAGCTGGGCCTGGCCTTGAGAAGCTACCCATCATAAGCCTTCAGAAAGTCCTGGATGGGGAGGGCCCCTTGTTTCTCCACACTACCCCTTGCAGGATTACAAAGGGTAGTTCAAAGTTTGGTCAGGTTCCAAGTCAGGGTCAAGGGCAGAAGAAGCCAGATGGTGGGAGCCTGTGCCAGCCCCTAGGTCAGGAGGGCAGGGGTCAGAAGAGCTCAGGAAGAGGAAGGGGGACATGACACAGGGTAGGGCGTGGCCAGTCATGGGGGATCCTGGTGGCTGGAGCTCTAACGGGAGAAGGTTGGGTGCCAGCTTGCCTGGCAGGACGAGGTTGGGAGCAGAGAGCAGAGTCAGGGCCTGTCACTGCCTGGGCAGCCTGGGTTGGGCTGTCAGATGGATCCTCTTACTCATGGAATTGAGCCTGAAAGGAACCCAAGAGAGTCATTCATTTATTTTAGTATGTTTATTGAGCCCCTGCCATTTGCGGGGTCCTGGGGATGCTGAAGTGGACAAGATGGGCAGAAACCTCTGCTTTCCCAGACCTAACATGACAGGCAGTAAACACACAAGGATTCAGTGGACTGTTGGGAGCTGGGCAGCACCATGAAGAGCCAGCGAGCGAGAGAAGTGCTTCATGGGGCTCCCACCTACCAGCTGTGGGACCCTGGGCATCACCTCTCCAGGCCTCAGCTCGCTCCTCTGTAAACTGAAGACCATCCTATAGGATGAGATGATGTAGTGGTTAAGTACCTTACACCGTGCTAGGCATGGTGAAGCAGCTCAGTTTGCAAACACAGGGCAGAGACGGGCAGGGGAGACACAGCCCTGCTGGGGATGACCATCCTGCTGCCCCAGCCCAGCCCATTCCCAGCCCGAACCTCTTCATGGGGTAAAGAGGGAGGAGGAGTAGGCTGGCTGTTAGGAACCCAGGTCACTCCTGGCTCTGTTACAGACTTGCTGTGTGACCTTGGGCAAGACACTCCCTATTTCTGAGTGTCAGTTTCTTTCTACGAAAGCTGATTCTATGAGGCACTCATTGTATTTACACACTGGTTGACGCTCTGTCCCTCAGTTTCTCTGCCGATCCTTCAGAAGATCCCACCTATGCTAATGACCTCAGGAGACAGCATCCTTTCATCTGAATTTAAAGTTTATGAGACAACAGCCTGGGCGACATGGTGAAACCCCCTCTCTACAAAAACTTAGCCACACGTGGTGGCTCACACCTATAGTCCCGGCTACTTGGGGGATCATTTGAACCTGGGAGGTTGAGGCTGCAATGAGCCGAGATCATGCCACTGCACTCCAGCCTGGGTGACAAAGTGAGACCCTGTCTCAAAAAAAAAATAGTTTATGAAACAGTACAACATTCTAGAGATTGACATCATCTCTTCTCACCAGCCAATGAATCTGATGTGCACCTCTGGACAGGGCTCTGGGCTTCCTGGGAAAGTGTTTAGAGAAGGAGCAGCAGCACTGCCTCCAAGAAGCCCCAGTCCACCAGGGGAAGGAGAGACCACAGCATCATTAGTAGCCACTCCATGGGGAGGCAGGCGTTTCAGGTTTGCAGATGACAGGCTCTTGGAAGAAAAACAAGTGTTTTGGACGAGGGCGAAACAAAAAATCCCCAGAGGCCAGAGCTGCAGACTGAGACTCACACGATGAGATTTAAAATGCAATCATGAATTAAACATGCAGTGCAAAATAAATTAACAGCTCAGGTACAGAGGAAGGAGCCAGGCTGACGGGGAGCTCAGTGTGAGCCCACAGAGCTGCACGTGCCTCACATGTCCCTGGGTTGCTCTCCCACCCCTAGCCAGCCCATTCCCAGCCAAGGCTCTTCTGTAGGATGGAGGGGCTCCAAACCTGGCTAGCTTAATAACAACAGCAACAACAGTGATGGGAACAGCCACCGGTTCCCAAGTGCTTCCTCTGCTTTGTATACATATCTCACAATACTCTTCTTGCAAGTTTGCATGGTGAATATTATTGATACCATTTTACACAAGAGAAAACGGAGACTCAGAAAAGCTGAGGAATACAGAGCTAGTAAGTGGCAGAGCTGAGATTTACACCTCATCCTGACTTCAAAGCTCAAACACTTCTGCGCACATCCTGGTGCTTTACAGACCATGTAAGTAGTGCTATGGAGTCTAGAAAAAGGCAGGTGAGATTCCTGTTCAACTGGGAGGCTCAAATCCTTGTGCTGTCTGAGAGTCAGACCTCAAGAGATTCATGGATAAGCTAAACCTTGCCTAAAGGCAGGGTCTCCAGCCTGAGAAGGGCATGAGCAAGATCACATCGTTTAACTAATTAATTTGCAAAGTACCTATTAGTATCCTGTTAAGTATTAAGCCACCTTCTTCACACTGGAAACATAGGGGTGAGAAATGGGCAAAATTCCCACTCTCCTGGAGCTTACATTCCAGTGGGAGACAGATAGTAACCATGTAAGTATATGTGAGAATGTGATACATTCTGAAATAAAGAAAAATCATGAATGGAAAGAAGATTAAAGCAGGTAATCAGGGAAGACCCTCCGAGGAGGTGATAATTAAGTAGACACCTGAATAAAGTGAAGAAGTGAAGCTTACTGCTAGTTGTCAAAAGATGCTCAGTAACGGAGCAGCAGGTGTAAACGCCCTGAGGTAGGAATGAGCATGATGTGCTCAAGGATAGGGGAGAGGCCACAATGTCTGGAAATGAGGGTAGTAGGAGGTGTGAGGAGTTAGTGGGAGATCATTTCAGGTCTACAGGCCATAGCAGAGTTTGAATTTTCTTTTTAGTGTTGAGAGAATTCACTGCAGTTTTGAGCAGGAGAGTGACATAATCTGCTCTGTGTTATAAAAAGACTTCTGTGACTGCTGGGTGAAAAACAGGCTGCCAGTGAAAATGGAAGCAAGGAGACCAGGGAGGAAGGATGGCAGAAATCCAGGAACATCAGGGTCGGGGCCAAGGAGGGAGGGAGAAGTGGTCACTCACACGTGGAGTTATTGAAGGACTTTAGTGCTTGTTCTAAAAACATAGAGGCTCAGGTGGACACAAGAGCTGATCTTCAACTTGAGAAGGGCTGTCAGGTGGACCAGAAGTTGGGTCCATTCTGCAGTCCACAGAAAGTCAGATCTAAGACCAAGGGGTGAGGCGGTGACCTCCTCACCACTGGAGGTGCACAGCAGAGGTCAATTTGCAGGGTTGTAAGGTGTAGTGGACAGAGCTGAGCTTTTGGAATCAGACAAATCTAAATTCATCACCTCCCTTTTCAGCTTATTATATGTGCTGTCTTGGGCCCTTTTTTGGACCTCAGTTACTCATCTGTAAATTAGAACCACTACCTATCACATTAGACTGTTCAATAGAGTATGTGAAGTATCCAACGCTGTGCCTGGCACATAAACAGTGCTCAAAAAATGGCAGTGATAATGGAGATGCTGATGGCGATGATGATAATGAAGATGATGATGGGGATGATGATGGTGATAATGAAGATGATGATGGTAATGAAGATGATGATGGTGATGATGATGGAGGTGATGATGGAGATGATGATGTGATGATAAGATGATGACAGTGATGATGATGGAGATGATGATGGTGATAATGATAATGCAGATGAAGATGATGATGGTGATGATAATGAAGATGATATTGGTGATGATGATGTGATGATAATGAAGATGATGGAGATGATGATGATGGTGGTGATGATGATAAGGAAGATGATGGTGATGATGATGATGATGATGTGATGATAAGATGATGGAGATGATGATGATGATGGTGGTGGTGGTGGTGGTGGTAGTAGTGGTGATGGTGAAAAGAAGAAAAATGATGATAATGGTGCTGGTGATGATGGTGAAGACAGTGATGAGGATGAAGATAAGAGTTATGAGAATATTAACAATAGTGAAATTATTTCTATGATTGGCAGTGGTTGTTGTGGAAGGAATCCTAGTACCAAACAGAATATAACTAGAAGATCACTAAGCCTCTGTTCAAATGCTAATATTTAATGAGAAAATGATCTGTGAGCTGGTTCATTTTCTCTATTGACATCGTCATCCCCTGTGCTCACTCTGAGAGTGCTAGAGACGGTGGATCAGAGACTCTTGTACCACCAGGCTTAGCCTCTGGGCAGGGAAGCTCTGACCCAGCTAGTTGGCACAGTGCACCCCTGTCAATTGAATAAACTCCCATCAGTGAATTTTCCTGGAAGCTGCACCCACCACCTCCACTCACATTTCATTGTCCATCCCCATCTGCAAGGAAAGCTTGGGACACAGCCATCCCCAACAGCACTGGCCCCTTGTTACTAAAGAAGAGGAGACTAGATTCTGTTCAGGCCACTGACAGCCTCTCTTACAACCAGCAATCAGGAGATTTAAATGTGGTCAGAGTGAGCCTGACATTGGCGCTCCACCCACAGAACTCCTCCAATAAGCCCCCTGAGGGTGAGGGATCCCTTTGCACTTAATCTGCTTTAAAATATAATATTCTGCTTCTTACAGGATTTTTTTAAAACATAAAAAGATAGAAAAGAAAATCAAAATCCCTCTTAATCTCATCAAGCAGAGATTAAAAATTGCTGGATTTTTTGCATACTTTCTTCTGGGATTTCTTTTTCTTGGTAGATTTAGAATGTACTTTATATCCAGGCCTAGGTGTAGCTTTTTTCTCATGCTCTTATTTTATCAGCATTTTCCCAACATGAATTACTTTCTGACTGCGTCCTTTTTAATGACTGCACTACATTCCATCTTACGGTTGTTCTGTAACTGAGATAGCTAATCCTCAAATGGTTACACATTTTGACGGTTCCCCTATAAGTTTGACCATTATAAATTATACAGGGATGACTGGTCCTACCCTTAGATTTTGGTCTCCATCTCTGATTACTCCTTGGGATAGATCTGTGGTCTTCTCAGGTCTACAGGTACGGGCATTTTTAAAGATTTGTCTATATTTTGCCCAAGTGGCACTTCCAGGTGGCTGATATGGGTTCCACTGGCAGTGGGGTCTAGGAGCCTCTTCAAACGGGTTTCTGAGGCCTCCCTCCCACTAACTCAGGCCTGCGCCTCCTCCCGCTGGCTCCCTTGGGAAAAACAATGAAAAAGTTTATACTCTGAAGTATCTAATCATGTATTTATCTCTAAGTACTTTAAAAAGTCAATATAATT
>CAUYQU010049166.1:0-37794 GCA_963574635.1 Cheracebus regulus | reverse complement strand
TGATTTAAAATGGAGGTTTGTATTCCTTTATTTTGTTCTTTCTAGTAATTTAGGGGGTGGTTTTTGAAAGAAGAAAGACAGAGCCAGATATAGGTGAAGGGGAGGAAGGCAACAAATTACACTGCCACGTGTGTACCTATGAAACAATATTGTATGTTATTCACATGTACCCCAAAACCTAAAATGCAATTAAAAAAATAAAAAATAAAAAAAACATAAAAAAAAAAAAAGAAATATAACTATTTTTCTATCTTTTCCACCAAACGGACAGAGGCCTATTATTTATTTATTTGTTTGTTTTTTAATTGATATGGAGTTTCGCTCTCGTTATCCAGGATGGAGTGCATTGGCGCAAACTTGGCTCACCACAACCTCTGTCTCCGGGGTCCAAGCTATTCTCCTGCCTCAGTGGGCAGATGACCTGAGGTCAGGAGTTTGAGACCAGCCTGGCCATTATTGTGAAATCCCATACCTACTAATAATACAAAAATTAGCCAGGCATAGTGGCAGGTGCCTGTAATTCCAGCTACCTGGGAGGCTGAGGCAGGAGAACTGCTTGAACCCACGGGGTGGAGGCTGCCATGAGCGGAGATTGCACCACTGCACTCCAGCCTGGGCAACAGAGTAAGCCCAAAAACAAAAACAAAAACAAAAATGCTAAGAAAGGAAAGGAAGAAAGAAGATGACATTCAAACACTCAAACACTTCTGGTCCTGAAAATGGGAGAGCCAACTGCTACTGGAGCACCCTCTGGGGACGGAATTTTAAAAAATTGTATATCTTCAGGACAAATAATACACTCTACATATGAATTCAACTTATTCAACTTATAATTCAATAAATAAGTGCTTACTAAGCACTTACTATGTGCCAGGCACAATGTTCAACACTGGGGACATAAAGATAAATGAAATCAAATTTCTGATTTATATATGCTTAAAATCAATTATCATGCAAAACTTTTTCTAAGTGCAGTAAGTAGGATGGCCAGCCAAAATATGGGTTATCCTCACAGGCCCTAGAGGAAGTTAACACAGATGATAAAATGCTTTCTGGGGGAGGCTGGGTGCAAGGGCTTATGCCTGTAATCTCAGCACTTTGGGAAGCTTAGGCAGGTGGGTCACCTGAGGTTAGAAGATCAAGACCAGGCTGGCCAACATGGTGAAACCCCACCTCTACTAAAAACACAAAAATTAGCCAGGCATGGTGGCAAGCATCTGGAGCCTGAGGCAGGAGAATCTCTGGACAGCAGAAGGCAGATCAGGCCACCGTACTTCAGCCTGGGCAACAGAGCAAGACCCTCTCTCAAAAAAAAAAAAGGTTTTCTGGGTGCTATAGAAAGCAATTTGGGGCCAGGCGCAGTAGCTCACGCCCGTATTCCCAGCACTTTGGGAGGCCGAGATGGGTGGATCACCTGAGGTCAGGAGTTCAAGACCAGCCTGGCCAACATGGTGACACCCCATCTCTAATTAAAATATTTTTTAAAAATTAAAAAAAAAAAAAAAGAAAAGAAAAGAAAAGAAAGCAATTTGGTATGGTTATAAGTTTTAGTCATAGTTTGTTTACGTAAGCAAAATGTTCACAATCTTTAAAAGAGAGGTTTAAATATTTCTGCCAACTAACGCATGCAAAATTGTGGTTATTTTCAAATATAAATTTAGGTTACATTGTCATAATTTCATTTGGGCCAAAACAACAAATATAAATAAAGCTTAATTTTTAAAATTCAAAAATGACACAGTATTCTCATCATAATTTTTTAGAAATAAATTATTCCATACTAACTCCACTCTTGAAACTGGGTGTCACAGAGATTTAGAAAATGGCTCATTTTCAAAACAAATTCAGTAGTAGAGGACATAGATTTACCAACATTAAACTTAACATGTAACTGGCTAAATGAAAAAAAAATAGAAAAAAATAGATTTACAAACAATTAGAAAATAAAACAAGTTCTTCAAGTCTGGGTATTTCAAAGGAAAGAAGGAAGGAAGGAAGGGATGGAGGGAGGGAGGGAAGGAGGGAAGGAAGGAGGGAAGGGAAAGAAGAAAAGAAAGAAAAGGAAGGGAAGGAGGCTGGCCGGGTGCAGTGGCTCACACCTGTAATCCCAGCACTTTGAGAGGTCAAGGAGGGTGGATTACGAGGTCAAGAGTTTGAGACCAGCCTAGACAATATGGTGAAACCTTGTCTCTACTAAAAATACTAAAATTAGTCAGGTGTGATGGCATGCACCTATAGTATTAGTTACTCAGGAGGCTGAGGAAGTGGAGGTTGCAGTGAGCTGACATCGCACCACTGCACTCCAGCCTCAGTAACAGAGCTAGACTCCATCTCCAAAAAAAAAAAAAAAATTATTTGCCATTACTGCACAGAATAAAGAATAATTGTAGAATGTGTAGATTATTTTTTATACAGTGTAGTAGTATGGATATTATTAATTTAGGTATAGACATTTGAAAGGCATATTATGATTCAGAAACAGCATACTATATTTGAATGCATTCAGATGTAACAGTCATAAAGTAATTTAAAATAAAAATACTACTTTGCAATAAAAATAACCAGGTCAGGCATGGCTGCTCACGCCTATAATGCCAACACTTTGAGAAGCCAAGGCAGTAAGATCCCTTGAGTCCAGGAGTTCGAGACCAGCCTGAGCAATATAGTGAGACCTCATCTCTACAAAAACCTAAAAAAAAAAAGTTAGCAGAGAGTAGTGGTGTGCACCTGTCATCCCAGCTACTCAGCAGACTGAGGTGGGAGGATGGCTTGAACCCAGAAGGCACAGGTTCGAGTGGGCCGAGTTGGCGCCACTGCACTCCAGCCTGGGTGGCAGAGACAGACTTGGTCTCAACACAAACAAACAACGACAACAACAAAACCTATCAATAAAAATAACCGATATAATAAGATCTGAAAGTTTAAAGTGGAGAAAAAAAATTATTTGCATCTATCTCTGTGTGCCAGAGACAGATTTTACCTCATTTAATATTCACAAATACCAAACAAGATAGGCATTTCTATTTTTTCCCTTTTCACAGAGGAACTCAAACTAAAAGTAACAACTTTTCTGGGCCTAGAGAAACAGTAAACGGCAGAGTCAGAGTTTGAACCCATATCTTTTTGACTCTAAAGCCTTTGCTACTTCTCCTATCATGCTATTTAAACTTAAGCGAAATCTCATATATTAAACAAAAATTTGAAATCACTCCCACTTGTCACTTGTATTTTATTTATTTATTTTTATTTTTTATTTTTTTCCTGAGATGGAATCTTGCTCTGTCACCCAACCTGGAGTGCAGTGGCCCGATCTCAGCTGACTGCAACCTCCGCCTCCCGGGTTCAAGTAATTCTCCTGCCTCCCGAGTAGCTGGGATTACAGGCACCCGTCACCAGGACCGGCTGATTTTTTATATTTTTAGTAGAGATGGGGTTTCACCATGTTGGCCAGGCTGGTCTGGAACTCCTCACGTCAGGTGAGCCACCCACCTTAGCTTCCCAGGCATGAGCCACCACGCCCAGCTAATATTTGTATTCTCAGTAGAGACAGGGTTTCTCCATGGTGGCCAGGCTGGTCTCCAACTCCTGACTTCCGTGATCCGCCCACTTTGGCCTCCCGAATTGCTGGGATTACAGGCATGAACCACCCCGCCCGACCTTGTCACTTGTCTTTTAAAAAGTAAAGAGAAAGGACGCTGAGGCAGGAGAATCGATTGAACCAGGGACTCAGAGGTCGCAGTAAGCCGAGATCGCCCTACTGCACTCCAGCCTGGCGACAGAGCGAGATTCCAACTCAAAAAAAAAAAGAAAAAAAAAAGTTAAGAGAACCAACAAAATTTTTTTTAAAAGAGGATGTAAATATTATTATTTTTTTAGGTGGACTACTTCCACTTTGACACCTAAAAATGATCAATATTTATATATACATCTGTACAACACATAATGACTTGAACACATCTAACTTTCTTGGGATGCTATTTAGGGAATAAAATACAGGACAGGAGAGGAGTTGGTTGCTCTGAACATATAAGGAGAGAAGCAAAAGCCCAAAGCTAATATAGGCCATATCCTGGAAGAGGAGGAAATTAGAAGTTCTAGGTCAAAAAAACTTTTGCTGGTTAAGGAGTTTCAGAGGCCACCAATGGTTGCCTCTTCTGTTTCTAGATACCTTGTTTTCCTTCTTTCCCAAGCATTCCCCAGATTATCCATGAAGCCTTTTTCTTCAGTGTCAGTGTAGCTAAGGAACCATACATCTAGCCCAAAAATTGTTAAAAGAATTGAACTGATAATCTAACACATCTTAAAGCAAAAGAAATAAAAGTAACAGGATTTTACAATTGGGAGTGTTTTATATTCTGAGAAAATCTGGGTTCAGAGACTCTTTTTACTGTATTAGAAGGAGCAATTGAGGCTGGGAGAGAGGACGTGACCGAGGGCCGAGCGTGAGTTAGCAGCAGGGCCAAAGGTTAAAAGCTCGAACTCAGAACCCCGCTCCCGATTTTCCCCATCCCCGCCCCAGGCAGTCTCTGGGCTGGCCCCGCCATAAAGCTTACGGGGACAGGACCCGAGAGCGCTGGCCGCAGCCCACAGCACACCTAAAATAACACCCGGCCCCACCGGGTGACAGTTCTGTGTTAGAGAACCAGAGGGAAGAAGCGAAGAAGAAAAATAGGTCTCCCCTTCAGGCAACTGCGGGCGAACACGGCCTCTCACCCAAATCCGTGCCCCGCCGCCTTCACCCACCACAGGATCAGCGACACGCTGACCTTTGCGCGCTGGGGGACCCTCAAAGGTTGGGCCCTCCGGGATCCCTCTCCCAACCCACTCTAGAGACGCATCGGTCCCCAAACTGCAGGAAAAGAAGGGGCGCAGGAACAAAGCGACCCCAAGCGGTGCCCCCCCAAGGCGGGCGGGCACGGACTACGAGTCCCGGCATGCCGAGCGCCGGTGGCCCTCGGCCACTGCCACGCGAGCGGCGCGGTGGCCGCCGGGACTCGTAGTCTGCAGCTCCGCGACTCCGAGAGGCGCGGACCAGGCGCGTCGGGATAGGCCGGCTCGCGTCCCGTCAAGCCCCCAGGAGCCCGCAGGTTGCCGGGGCCTCACCTCGACGATGCGGGCGCACTGTGTCCCCTTGCCGGCGCCGGGGCCGCCGAGGACGAACACGACCAGCGGCTTCATGAGACGGGGAGGGCAGAGGAGAATCGGATGGCGGTTCTGCAGCAAGAAGCTAAGGCCCAGGACGTGGAGCAGCCGGCTGCGAGAGCGGCTCAGCATACACGGCGCCTCGGCCGGACGCTGAGGGAGCTGACAGCTGCCGGCGCGGCGCGGGGCGGGGCGGGGAGATGGCGGGAGAAAGGGGCGGGCTGAGCCAGCGCCCGCCGCGGCCCCGCCGCCGTGGCTGCCCAGGCGTCCCCGGCGCTGTCGGAAGGGGAGGAGCTTCCCGCGGCTCGCGCGGCTGCTGCGTTTAGGCGACATTCGTGCGGTCCGCGCCAGCTTTCCTCCACCCCTTGGGTTGTTCATAGTGCTTTCTGACCGCAGATATTTTATCCTGCGTTCCCAGGTGTCGGGTGTTGAGCTGGAGGCCGTGACCTGATCCGCGGGAAAGCAAAACCCATTTTCTCTGCTCGCAAGGAGTTTCCATTTAAGTGGGGAGGTAGCCAGTATGAATAAGTAAACACCAGGACACACAAACGGCGGTACGATTTTGGAGAAATAACAAGTAGGACATAAGATGGCCTGGGTCGCCAGAGAAGGCCTCAGAAGAGGTGACATTCAAGCCAAGACATAATGATAAGAAAGCTCGAAACCAGGCAAACACCAGGATAGAGTGCCTCACAGAGAAAAGCATATGCAAAACATCTAAGATGGCTTGGCATGTTACAGCAGTTGAAGGAAGGCCTGGCTGGGAGCGGTGGCTCACGCCTGTAATTCCAGCACTTTGGGAGGCCGAGGCAGGAGGATCGCTTGAGCCTAGGAGTTCGAGACCAGCCTGGGCAACATGGCGAGACCCCGTCTCGACCAAAAATTTAAAAACCTGGAGCGGTGGCGCGTGCCTGTGATCCCAGCTACCGGTGAGGCCGAGAGGGGAGATTCGCTTGTGCCCAGGAGCCGTGATCGCACCACTGCACTACAGCCTAGGTGACAATGAGACTGCCTCAAAAAAAAAAAAAAAAGGGAAGACCAGTGACAGTGAGACCAGGGCTGAGTTAAATGAGGGGAGAATGGAAGGTGACAAGTTGAGAAAGTGAGGTCGGTGGCAGATCAGGATTTTTGCTTATGGAAAGGAATCTGGGCTGTATTTTAACTGCAATGGGAAGCCCTTTAACTCCGTTCTCTTGACCCCTTCATTAAGGAAAAAAAGGGAGAAGACAAGGAGTTCAAGAACTGAGTCACGGTGAATACAGGACTTTAAAAGGCCTCTGGCCAACGTTAAGAGCTCATTTGATATTTGAGGTAATAGATTTAAAATAATTGAAGATGTTTGACCATTGAAGCTCAGGCAGATGAGGCAGCTTGTTGCATTTATTCAGGGTTGGGGTTTCACCTGGCAAGTGCAACAAAGAGAGAGGGGTCCAAGTGATGAGAGTGTTTACAAAAGAAGTTTATGATGATGTCTGTAGAATCAAAACCATACAGGAAAGCAAATAATGGTATATGAAGCCTAGTAGTGAAGGGGTTGGAGGGTGGTGGGGAAAGGGACTAAGGTCTTAGAGCATTGACACAAGAAAGGTTTCAGTGGGGTATATGAGCAAGTGCGCTGGCAGTATAGATGCCGGTGGTCTGAGTGGGATATTTGGAATTGAAATGTCCAAGCTTGTGAGTTTCTGATGATGCCAAGGTCCAGGTGAGACCATGGGAATGGAAGGCTGAGGCAGAATGCATGCCCTGTTTTTAGAACTAAGAGTCCAGGGTATTAGATTTGTCATACAGGTACAAGTTTAAGTCAGTTAGTACTGGAGTGAAGAGAAACTATGGGAAAGGAACTAAGCTGTTGAGGGCATAGTGATCAGGAGGTTGGTAAATGAAAACGAACAGGAGAGGAAGATGATGGGATAGCCCTCTGTCTGACCACCCCCATTCTCCTTTTTCTTTTAGTGCTCCTTTCTTCCCTCACTTAGCATTTTCTGGCTCTTCCCCATCTCCAATCTTTCTCCTTGCTTTTTGTTGTTGTTTTTACTTATTCCCATCCTTCCTGCTCTTTTCCCATTTGTAAGTCCCTCCCTTCTCCCTGTCTCTTTTTCTGTCCTTTTCCTCACCTACTTGGCTTTGTTTGCCCTTCTTTTCCGTTCGCCCTTTACTTTCTGCCCCTTTCCTCTCCACAACTTCTACCTTTTCCTTCCCACCATAGAAAGGAGAATGGAATATTTTAGATTATCACCGCTGGAAAAATCTTTTTTTTTTTTTTTGAGACAGAGTGTCACTCTGTCACTTGAGTTGGAGTGCAGTGGTGCAATCTTGGCTCACTGCAACCTCCTCCTCCTGAGTTCAAGCGATTCTCCTGCCTCAGCTTCCCAAGTAGCTGGGATTACAGGCACCTGCCACCATGCCTGGCTACTTTTTGTATTTTTAGTAGAGATGGTGTTTCACCATGTTGGCCAGGCTAGTTTCGAACTCTTGACCTCAAGTGATCCGCCTGCCTCAGCCTCCCAAAGTGCTGGGATTACAGGTGTCAGCCACCACACCTGGCTGGAAAAATTGTAATTAATAACTTATTTATATATTTATGCCTAGTGTTCCATTATTGGAACACTAAGCTTGTGGGAGTAATTTATATCCTACTGCTCAAGGTCATCGCCAAGGTCTGATTTTTCACACACAAAAAATTGCAACCTCTGGCATAAATGGGTTAATATTACTTCAATATATTCCAGCTTTTTATTTATTGTTTAGTAGCCCTATCAAAGCTACTATCTCATTAACTTAGTGACATAGATGATATTGTTACATAAACTGGTTTTGCAAATGAAACCTGAAGCCAAAAGTTGTCCAAGGACATACAACCTATAAGTAGCAGGAGCTGGAATTCAGAGCCACTGGGTCTGTGTCTCATGTTGTTGTTGCTACTGCTATTGCTATAGAGCTAAGTTCCATCTTGTTTAAAAAGCAGAGCACATCGGGCCAGGCATGGTGGCTCACACCTGTAATCCCAGCACTTTGGGAGGCTGAGATGGGTGGATCACCTGAGGTCAGTAGTTTGAGACCAGCCTGGCCAACATGGTGAAACCCTGTCTCTACAAAAAATACAAAAATTATCTGGGTGTGGTGGCAGCTGCCTGTAATCCCAGGTACTCCAGAGCCTGAGCCAGGAGAATTGCTTGAACCTGGGAAGTGGAGATTGCAGTGATCTGAGATCATGCCACTGTACTATAGCCTGGGCGACAAGAGTGAAACTCCATCTCAAAAAAAAAAAAGAAAAGCAGAGCACATCATCAGAGTTGCAAGGGACTGAAGAGTTCTTAGTCCAAACTCTTCATGTTACCAGTAGAGAAACAGGGATGCAGAAAAAATCAATACCTTACACAAGATACAGCCCCACTTTAGTGCAGATATTAGGACTCAGAGGGGATCTGACCAAGAGTAAGGAGACCTATGTTTAAGTCTTTATGCTACCAATAAGTCACTCTGACCTTAGGAAACTCCTGTGAATCTCTGAACTTCAGTTTTTTTCAACTTTAAACTAGAAAATGAGAAGATTAAAATGAAAGCCTAGGTTTAGATGACATCTAAGGGGCCTATAATGTTTATGTTTTTAAAGGAAGAGTTCCAGCCAGGCACAGTGGCTCACACCTGTAATCGCAGCACTTTGGGAGGCCAAGACAGGCAGATGACGAGATCAGGATCAAGACCAGCCTAGCCAATATGGTGAAACCCTGTCTCTTCTAAAAAATACAAAAAATTAGCCGGGTGTGATGGTGCGCTCCTGTAGTCCTAGCTACTCAGGAAACTGAGGCAGAAGAATCACTCGAACCTGGGAGGCAGAGGTTGCAGTGAGCTGAAATCACACCACTGCACTCCAGCCTTGGTTAGTGTTATACTCTTTTCTCAAAAAAAAAAAAAAAAAAAGGAAGAGTTCAGCCAGGCATGGTGGCTCATGCCTATAATTCTAGTATTTTGGGAGGCTGAGGTGGGAGGATCACTTGAGACCAAGAGTTTAAGACCACCTGGGCAACATAGCGAGACCCCCATCTCTATAGAAAATTTAAAAATTATCTGGATGTGGTCACATATGCCTGTAGTCCTAGCTACTCAGGAGGCTGAGGTGGGAAGATCGCTTAAGTTGATTGTGCCACTGCATTCTAGCCATGGTGACAGAGCAAGACCCTATCTCTAAAAAAAGAAGAGACAGTTATCCAATTGCCACTATGGAACCTCTTGAGGACATGTCTCTGGTGCCTTGCCTAGGGATTTGCCAACTTTTTCTGTAAAGAGAAATATAATACATGTTTTAGGTTTGGAGGTTCACACCATCTCTGTGGCAGCTATTCAAGTTTGCCATTTTGGGGCAAAGGTGGCCTCAGACAATTCAAAAATAAGCATGGTTATTTTCTAATCAGACTTTTTCGGGCAGGTGTGGTGGTTCATGCCTGTAATCCCAACACTTTAGGAGATGAAGGCAGGTAGATCACTTGAGCTCAAGAGTTTGAGACCAGCCTGGACAAAATGGTGAAACCCTATCTCTACGAAAAATACAACATTATCTAGGCACAGTGGTATGTGCCTGTAATCCCAGCTGCTCAGAAGGCTGAGATGGGAGGTTGAGGTAGGAGGATTCCTTTAGCCCAGGAGGTGGAGGCTCAGGTGGGAGAATCCCTTGAGCCCAGGAGGTGCAAACTCCAGTGAGCCAAGATTATGCTACTGCACTCTAGCCTGGGCAACAGAGCGAGACCCTGTCTCAAAACAAAAATAAAAAACATTTTCCTATGAATACTGAAATTTGAATTTATATAATTTGCATGTGTCCTAAAATATTATTTCTTTTATTTTTAAAATACATTTTAAAATGTGAAAATTATTTTTAGTTTGAATGCTATTCAACAACAGGGACTCACATTTAGATATGTGAATTTTCACATAAAAAAATATGGCTCACATCTATAATCCCAGCACTTTGGGAGGCCAAGGTGGATCACCTGAGGTTGGGAGTTCAAGACCAACTTGGCCAGCATAGTGAAACTTTGTCTCTACTAAAAATACAAAATTACCTGGGTGTGGTGGTATGCACCTATAATCCCAGCTACTCGGGAGGCTGAGGTAGAAGAATCGCTTGAACCCAGGAGGTGGCAGTTGCAGTGAGCCGAGATCATGCCATTGAACTCCAGCCTGGGCAACAGAGTGAGACTCTGTCTCAAAACAAACAAAACACAACAAGCACTAACTGGCTACAGATTGCTGACCACCCCTGACGTAGCAGAATACCTGGTGTTAACGTTCAATCCAAGCTCAAAAGAAGGCTCCAGGCCAGGCGCTCACACTTGTAATCCCAGTACTTTGGGAGGTCAAGGTGGGCGGCTCAAGAGGTAAAGAGATTGAGACCATCCTGGCCAACATGGTGAAACCCTGTCTCTACAAAAAATACAAAAATTAGCTGGGCTTGGTGGTGTGCACCTATAATTCCAGCTACTTGGGAGGCTGAGGCAGGAGAATCACTTGAATCCGAGGCAGAGGCTGCAGTGAGCCGAGATGACGCCACTGCACTGCAGCCTGGTGACAAACTCCATCTCAAAAAAAAAAAAAGAAGAAGAAGAAAAGAAGGCTCCAAACCCGGAGGAGGAGCTAGGACATAGGCAGCCAAGAACAAGGACAATGGGTAGCAGAAGTATAAAAAAGACCATATCAAAGCAAATGTGCCTTCTTTTCCTTTGTTCAAACAATTAGAGTTAAAAGATCTTGAGGCTGCGGTGTCTGTGAGGAAAAAGCCTAGAAAGCTATTGGCATGCTTTTAGTAAAGGTCTTGAGCCAGAGACAAAAAGACAGTCTTTGTTGCTTCCATGACAGAACACCAGAACTAAGGATTCCACACAGGGGTTTGGGACTGAAACTTCCTTGTATACCTACTTACAGCAATATGTGGTGATTTTTTTTCACAGAGAAAAAAATCTTTCTGGATAATTATGACCACAGTTGGTTGAGTACTTAATGTCCTGTTCCTTGCCCATCTCCTTCTACCAGTTATGCTAGGCAACTAAGGAAAATATTAATGTGGAAAGATTTCTAAAAACTGAAACCCAGACACCCATCTTTGCCAAGGGTTTTCCAGGCAGTCATTACCAGGAATGACAAGATGAGACAAAAAAACACTTTATGACTAATTGGCCCTTTGAGTCTGTTCCAGTTATCTGTTGGTACAAAACAGCCACTCCCAAAGCAATGATTTAAAACAAGAAACACATTTTTTGGGGGGAGGACAAAGTCTTGCTCTGTCGCCCAGGCTGGACTGTAGTGGTGTGATCTCAGCTCACTTGCTCCGCCTCCCAGGCTCAAGCAATTCTCCTGCCTCAGCCTCCTGAGTAATTGGGATTACAGGTGGACACCACCATGCCTGGCTAATTTTTTTTTTTTTTTTTTTTTGAGACACAGTGTCGCTCTGTCACCTAGGCTGAAGTGCAGTGGTGCAATTTTGGCTCCCTGCAATCTCTGTCTCCCAGGTTCAAGTGATTCTTCTGCCTCAGCCTCCTGAGTAGCTGGGATTACAGGCACCTGCCACCATGCTCAGCTAATTTTTGTATTTTTAGTAGAGATGGGTTTCACCATGTTGGCCAGGCTGGTCTTGAACTCCTGACTTCAAGTGATATGCTCTCCTCGGCCTCCCAAAGTCCTGTGATTACAGACATGAGCCACCTCGCCCTGCCAAAACAAGAAACATTTATTTTGCTTATGATCTGAAAATTGGGCTGGGCTCAGTGGGGACAGCTCATCTTATTCCACATGGCATCAGCTGCAACAGCTCAACTGAGGGCTGGAGATTCCATATCCGAGAAGGCTCATTCACATGGCTGAGAGAGGATGATTTTTCTTCCTCGTATGAGTGTCAATACTTAATTTTGGTGTAGAGATGGGAAGCTGGAAAATACACTGTATTTAAATTTTTCTTGGCTTCCCCTAACATTGTGGAAACCCTCTTTTCCTGAAAACCATGGGGTTTACCACGAGTTGCTTAGGTTTCTTCTTACAGCATGATGGTTGAATGTTACTCTCCAAGAGTAAACATTCCAGGAAATAGGGAGTAGAAACTGCGCTTTTGTTTTTTGGGTTTTTTTTTTTTTTTTTTTTTGAGACTGAGTTTCGCTCTTTTACCCAGGCTGGAGTGCAGTGGTGCAATCTTGGCTCACTGCAACCTCTGCCTTCCGGTTTCAAGTGATTCTCCTGTGTCAGCCTCCCAAGTAGCTGGGATTACAGGCACCTGCCAGCCAGCACGCCCGGCTAATTTTTGTATTTTTGGTAGAGATGGGTTTTCACCATGTTGGCCAGCTTGTCTCACCACTGCATTCTGGCCTTGGCGGCAGTGTGAGACTCCGACTCAAAAAAAAAAAAAAAAAAAAGAATAAGTGGATGTCACCCAGTAGAAGGGCATTTCCTAAATATATCCATAGATTGAATCTATAGGCTAAATAAATTTGATTAATATCTATTAAATATCTACTGTGGGCCAGGCACGGTGACTCACGCCCATAATCCCAGCACTTTGGGAGGCCAAGGCGGGCGGATCACCTGAACTCAGGAGTTTGAGACCAGCCTGGCCAACTTGATGAAACTCCGTCTCTAATTAGCCAGGCGTGGTGTCGAGTGCCTGTAATCCCAGCTTCTCAGGGAGCTAAGGCAGAAGAATCGCTTGAACCCAGGAGGCAGAGGTTGCAGTGAGCCAAGATCGCACCACTGCATTCCAGCCTGGGTGACAGAGCAAGATTCCATCTCAAAAAAAAAAAAAGTCTACAATGTGCCAGGCACTTATATTACTCATTTTTTGGATAATATTCCAACTTTTAAAATATGAAGTCCATCAGAATACCTCTAAAGATTTCTGGGTCGGGTGCGGTGGCTCACGCCTGTAATTCCAGCATTTTGGGAGGCCGAGGCAGGTGGATCATGAGGTCAGGAGATCAAGACCATCCTAGCTAAAATGGTGAAACCCCGTCTCTATTAAAAATACAAAAAATTAGCCGAGCATGGTGGCACACACCTGTAGTCCCAGCTACTCGGGAGGCTGAGGCAGGAGAATTGCTTGAAACTTAGAGACAGAGGTTGCAGTGAGCCAAAAAAAAAAAAAAGAAAGAAAAGAAAAGATTTCTGTGCTATCTTCTTCTTCTCCTTTTTTTTTTTTTTTTTTTTTTTTAGTCGTTGTTTTGCTCTTGTTGCCCAGGCTAGAGTGCAACAGCTCACTGCATCTGGCTCACTGCAACCTCTGCCTTCTGAGTTCAAGTGATTCTCCTGCCTCAGCCTCCCAAGTAGCTGAGATCATAGGCATGAGCCACCATGCCCAGTTAAGTTTGTTCTTTTAGTAGAGACAGGGTTTTGCCATGTTGGTCAGGCTAGTCTTGAACTCCTGACCTCAAGTGATCTACCTGCCTTGACCTCCCAAAGTGCTGGGATTATAGGCGTGAGCCTTGCTAGATTGTGGGGAGGTCCAGTGTGTCCCAGGAGAGAGTTGCAGAACACTGGAAGTACTTAGGGAAGTACCTATATGCCAACTCACATGCAAATGTTTTAATTTGTTTTTTGTTTATTTATTTCTGAGACAGAGTCTCATTCTGTTGCCCAGGCTAGAGTGTAGTGGTGCATCACAGCTCACTGTAGCCTCGACCTCCTGAGTAGCTGGGACTACAGGTATGCACCACCATGCCTGGGTAACTTTTGTATTCTTTGTAGAGACAGAGTTTTGCCATGTTGTCCAGGCTGGTCTCAAACTCCTGGGCTCAAGTGATCCACTCAGCTCAGCCCCCAAAGTGCTAGGATTACAGGCATGAGCCACCACGCCCACCCTGTTTTAATATTTTAATCACCAACGTTTCAATATGTTAATCAGTACAGCCTTTCTAGTTAGGTATTGCTAAATATCAGCCTTGCCTTGCCTATGAAATTCTCATAATGCTGTGAAGTTAGTACTATCATTTTACAGATGGAGACACAGAGCCAAGTAGAAGTACTTTGCTCAAGATGACAAGGCAGTAGATGGCAAAGTCAAATTCAAATTCAGCATGTATGACTTTAAAATGTGCATTTCTATACAACATTGACTCCATGAAAAGTTCCATACTCACAAAATCCCTTCAAAGTATGTTGTAGTATAGACCAGAGGACAGATCTCAGAAAGATGTATAGCAAGAGCTATCCTTAAAACCCACCCTTACCCATAGGTGTTTATTTATCTTCAAGTACATTAGGGTACATCAAGTACATCGGGAGGCCGAGGTGGGTAGATCACCTGAGATCAGGAATTTGAGACTAGCCTAACCAACATGGAGAAACCCCCGTCTCTACTAAAAACACAAATTAGCCAGGCATGGTGGCACATTACTGTGGTCCTAGCTGAGGCAGGAGAATTGCTTGAACCTGGGAGGTGGAGCTTGCAGTGAGCTGAGAAGGTGCCACTGCCCTCCAGCCTTGGCAACAGAGACTCCATCTCAAAAAAAAAAAAAACCTCCCAAGACTGGGTTAGGTGCACCTGTTTTGTGCTTCTACCCTCCCTGTCCCTTGTTATTTCTGTTGTAAGTAGGCCTATGTTGTTTTGCATATCCTTACACAGATTTAGAGCTCCTTAAAGGATGGGACTCTGTCCAATTATTTTTTGTGCAGCATTAACTAAGAGCATGACCATGCGTTATTGTTACATGATTCACTCTCTTAAGCAAGCAGGTGCATTCTTTGTATTTAGGCCTTCATAGCCTTCTATTATATTGTAATCTATTTCCTGGAGTGATGCTTAGTACATTACATAACCTGATATTTAACGGAGTTTCTAAAATGAAGGTCCCCACTTCTCAGATTTGCTCGATTATTGTTGTGAGGCTTTATCAAAGGATTTTTTCTTAAAGATTCTGAATATTAGTTAAAGGAAACATGGTCTTTTTTTTCTTTTGGAGACAGAGTCTCTCTCTGTTGCCCAGGCTGGAGTGCAGAGGCGCCATCTCAGCTCACTGCAACCTCTGCCTCCTGGGTTCAAGCAATTCTCCTGTCTTAGCCTCCTGTGTAGCTGGCTCTAGAGGTGTGAGTTGCCACACCTGGCTAATTTTTTTGTGTTTTAGTAGAGGCAGGTTTTCACCATGTTGTCCAGGCTGGTCTCAAACTCCTGAGCTCAGACAATCTGCCCACTCCGGCCTCCTAAAGTGCTAGGATTACAAGCGTGAGCCACCGCGCCGAGCCCATAGTCTTTAAAAATGTGATATGGGGGATGGGCGCGGTGGCTCACACCTGTAGTCCAGCACTTTGGGAGGCTGAAGTGGGCGGATCACCTGAGGTCAGAAGTTTGAGACCAGCCCGGACAACACAGTGAAACCCTGTCTCTACTAAAAATACAAAAATTAGCTGGGTGTGGTGGCAAGTTCTGTAACCCCAGCTACTCAGGGAGCTGAGACAGGAGAATCACTTGAACCCGGAAGGCAGAGGTTGTGGTGAGACGAGACTGCACCACTGCACTCCAGCCTGGGTGAAACAGTGAGACTCTTTCTCAAAAAAAAAAAATGTGATGTGACAAATCTGGCAGGGAGCAATATGACTACTCTCCTGGGAGTGGCTTTGTCAGCTAAGCTTAGCTTCATACTGTGGAACTGCAGGCAGACCAGTGAAGGGAGACTGGAGGCCTTTAGCTGAATTTACAGCATCTTTGCTAACTTTGCAAGTTTAGTCAAGTTGGTTATACCTGCAACTTCTTTGTCTGTAAAATCAGGATGATGGCACATTAACTCAGTTTAGTAAATACTTTTAGAGAATTCACCAGTCTGTGATATTTGATCATTCCAGTATTCATTCCAAATAATCCAAGCTTTAAAAAATAACTAAAATCAACATGACTTGAGACAAAAATTGTTATTGTTGCTTCCCCTAAGTTTTAAGTGTCTAAAATGAATTTTGCGTAAGTTGCCAGATTAGCAATCTTCTTTAAAAATATGTTTCTTGGCCGGGCGTGGTGGCGCACACCTGTAATCCAAGCACTTTGGAGGCCAAGGTGGGTAGATCACCTGAGGTCAAGTTCAAGACCAGCCTGACCAACATGGTGAAACCCCGTCTAGAAAAAAAATATATGTTTCTTGGCTGGGTGCAGTGGCTCACTCCTGTAGTCCCAGCACTTTGGGAGCCCAAGGCAGGCAGATTGCAAGGTCAGGAGATCGAGACCATCCTGGCCAATAGGGTGAAACCCTGTCTCTACTAAAAATACAGAAATTAGCTGAGTATGGTGGTGTACATCTGTAGTCCCAGCTACTTGGGAGGCTGAGGCAGAAGAATCACTTTAACCTGGTAGGTGGAGGTTTCAGTGAGCCAAGATGAGTGAGCCACTGCACTCCAGTCTGGGCGACAGAGCAAGACTCCGCCTGAAAAAAAGAAGCAAAAAAATGTTTAAGGCCAAGTGTGGTGGCTCACACCTGTAATCCCAGCACTTTGGGAGGCCAAGGCAGCTAGATCTCCTGAGCTCAGGAGTTTGAGACCAGCTTGGGCAACATGGAGAAACACTGTCTCTACAAAAAACACAAAAATTAGCCTAGTGTGGTGGTGCACACCTGTAGTCCCACCTACTTGGTGCAGGGAGGGGGCCGAGGCGGGAGGACCGCCTGAGCCCACGAGGTTGAAGCTGCAGTGAGCTGAGATCTTGCCACTGCCCTCCTGCCTGGGTGACAGAGACCCTGTCTTTTTTTTTTTTGAGATGGAGTTTCACTCTTGTTGCCCAGGCTGGAGTGCAATAGCGCAATCTCGGCTCACTGCAACCTCCGCCTCCTGGTTTCAAGCGATTCTCTTGCCTCAGCCTCCTGAGTAGCAGGCAGTGATTACAGGCATGCAACACCACGCCCGGCTAATTTTGTATTTTGTAGTAGAGACGGGGTTTCTCCATGTTGGTCAGGCTGGTCTCGAACTCCTGAGTCAGATGATCTGCCCACCTTGGCCTCCCAAAGTGGACTCCGTCTCTTAAAAAAATAGATATAAATAAAATAAAAATATGTTTCTTTTTTTTTTAAAGACGAGGTTTCACCATGTTGGTCAAGCTGGTCTTGAACTCCCAACCTCAGGTGATCCACCCACCTTGGCCTCCAAAGTGCTTGGATTACAGGCGTGAGCCACTGCGCCCGGCCTAAAAATATGTTTCTTAAAAGCAAAGCTGTAGTTGTTTTTAAAAATCAATAGTACAAAAGAAAAAAATCAGTCGTACAATTTAGCTTAGAAGTGTAAACTGAGAAAGGGAAAGTTGGGTGTTTGGAGAAACTTAGTACAATAATAAAGAAAAGAACCAGGAGGTTCTTGAATCCTCCAGAACCCTCCAGGATTCAGGCTTGAATCCGGGAGGCGAAGAGAAGAAATAACTGATTCCAACTTCCCTGTTCCTGGGGATAACAATAGCTCTTTAATCCCCACAGCCAGTCTGTTAACAGGCAGGCACCATCAGGGTTTATAACACTGAATATTTACTTGGTCTAATCATAAAGACCATGTCATGTGGACAGGGACTGAAAAGGAAAAACAATTGACATCTTTGGGTTGCTATAGCAGAATACCATAAACAGGTAGCTTATAAACAACAGACATTTATTTTTCTCAGCTCTCGAAGCTAGGAAATTAGAGATCAAGGAGCTGGCAGATTTGGTATCTGGTGAGGGCCTGCTGTCTTGGTTCATAGACAGCCATCTTCTCCATGTGACTTCACAGGGCAGAAAGGAGCAAAGGAGCTCTCTGGAGGTTTCTGGGTTTTTTTTTTTTTTTTGAGATGGAGTCTTGCTCTGTCACTCAGACTGGAGTACAGTGGCATGATCTCAGCTCACTGCAACCTCCACCTCCTAGGTTCAAGCAATTCTCCTGCCTCAGCTTCCTGAGTAGCTGGAATCACAGGCATGCCCCACCACACCTGGCTAACTGTTTTGTATTGTTAGTAGAGATGGGGTTTCACCATATTGGTCAGGCTGGTCTTGAATTCCTGACCTTGTGATTCACCCGCCTCGGCCTCCCAAAGTGCTGGGATTACAGGCATGAGCCACCACGCCGGGCCGTGGAGGTTTCTTTTATAAGGGCACTAATCCCATTCATGAAGGCTCTGCCATCATGACCTAATCACCTCCCAAAGGCTCCACCTACTTACTATCATATTAGGGGTTAGGATTTCAACATATTAATTTTGGAGGGAACACAAATATTCAGTCTATGGCAGTTAGAATATAGAATCTTGGATGAATTTTTCCCTTTATAATTTTTTTCTTGTTATAACATTGTTTATGCAACAAATGCATACTTAAAAAAATATATGACACATTGGAAGTGGTTATCTGTGAAGCAAAGTAAAGCACTTGGAAATTTGAAAAATAAAACCAGTAGCTTTTCTCTGTAAGGGCAAAAAGTAATAGCAATTCCACAGTGTCTTGAAATTACACATAAATATATATAAACAGGGATCAAAGATTAGCATGGTATATATTCAGTCTATTTAAACTGGCCTCTCATCTATCAATTATTCATATTTGCTTTGGGTAATTACCTCTTATTATATAGTCTATAACATTGTGCCTTCCCTGTTCTATGCTTATCATGTCCTTTCAACTCCCCATACCATCTAGCACAAAGCTTAGTATATAGTAGGTCTTTTTTTCTTGATAGAGTCTCGCTCTGTCACCCAGGCTGGAGTGCAGTGGTGCAATCTCTGCTTATTGCAACCTCCACCTCCCAGGTTCAAGTGATTCTTATGCCTCAGCCTCCCAAGTAGCTGGGACTACAGGCTAATTTTTGTATTTTTAGTAGTGACTGGTTTTCACCACGTAGGCCAGGCTGGTCTCAAACTCCTGACCTCGTGATCTGCCTGCCTCACAATACCACATTACATTTAGTTATCACATCTCTTTAAGCTTCTCTTGACTCTGGCAGTCTCTCAGGATTTCCTTGTTTTTGATGAGTTTAATAGTTTTGAGGAGTACAGGTCAGGCATTTTACAGGATTCCTCACTATTGGAATCTGTCTTTCTCAGGATAATACAAGGTTATAGGTTATTGGGAAGAAGACCACAGGGATACAGTGCCCCCCGACCTTTTTTTTGAGATGGAATCTCACTCTGTCACACAGGCGGGTGTACAGTGGTGTGATTTCACCTCACTACAACATCTGCCTCCTGAGTTCAACCCATTCTCCCACCTCAGCCTCATGAGTAGCTGGGACTACAAGTGTGCCCCACCACACCCAGCTAATTTTTATATTTTTTGGTAGAGATGGGGTTTCCCCTGTTGGCCAGGCTGGTCTTGAATTCCTGACCTCAAGTCAACCACCTGTCTCAGCCTCCCAAAGTGCTGGGATTACAGGCGTGAGCCACCGCGCCCAGCTTAAAGTGCCATTTTAATCACATTGTATCAAGTGTGCAAAGTAGTCTGGGTGCTGTGGCTCATGCCTGCAATCCCAGCACTTTGGGAATCCAGGCACTCTGGAGGCCCAGTACTTGAGGCTAGGAGTTCAATACCAGACTTGGCAATATAGAGAGAGTACTTCTCTACTGGGAAAAAAAAAAGCTGGGCGTGTCCTGTAGTCCCAGCTACTTGGAGGCTGAGGTGGGAGGATCACTTGAGCCCAGGAGGTTGGGGTTGCTGTGAGCTATGATTGTGCCACTGCACTCCAGCCTGGGCAACAGAGCAAGGCACTGTCTCTATTAAAAAAAAAAAAAAAAAAAAAGAAGAAGAAGAAGAAGAAGAAGAAAAGAAAAGAAAACAAAGAAATGTACCTACTATCAGCATGACTATGGAGGTTGGCCTTGATGACCCATCTGAAGTAGTGTTTGTCAGGTTTTCCTGTTGTAAAGTCACTCTTTCCTCCCTCCTCCTTTCTCCCCCAACCTTATACTATACACTTTGAAAAAATATCATTATGTGCAACCCACACCTAAGGAGTGGGAAGTTATGTGTTATGCTCACCCCTTCCTTTTTGTCTAACAAATATTACATTTCTAGTATCACAGTGATTTTAAAGAAAATCATAAATCATGAGATGCTGACACAGAGTTCCTTTTTTTTTACATGCTAAATTCAATCTAGAATCAAATCCTATTGATTATTCCTTCGAAATTTATCCAGAATCCAATAACCTCTCACCACTTACATTGCTACCATTCTGGTCCAAGCCACCATCAATCTCTCTCCTAAATTATTGCAGCAGTTTTTGAACTGGTGTCCTTGCATCTCTGCCCTTGCTCTGCTACAGTTTATTCTCAATATAGCAATCAATGGTCCTATTAAAACCTCAAATCACAGCTGGGCGCAGTGGCTCAAGCCTGTAATCCCAGCACTTTGGGAGGCCGAGGCAGGCAGATCACGAGGTCAAGAGATCGAGACCATCCTGGCCAACATGGTGAAACTCCATGTCTACTAAAAAAAATACAAAAATTAGCCAGATGTGGTGGCATGCGCCTGTAGTCCCAGCTACTCGGGAGGCTGAGGCAGGAGAATTGCTTGAATCCGGGAGGCGGAGGTTGCAGTGAGCCAAGATTGTGCAACTGCACTCCAGCCTGGCACCTGGTGACAGAGTGAGACTGTCTCCAAAAAAAAAAAAAAAAAAAAAACCCTCAAATCACAACCTCAGCCAGGCGCAGTGGATCACAACTGTAATCCCAGCACTTTGGGAGGCCAACGCAGGTGGACTGTCTGAGGACAGGCGTTCAAGACCAGCCAGGCCTATGTGGTGAAACTTCATCCCTACTAAAAATACAAAAATTAGGCCAAACACGGTGGCTCAAGCCTGTAATCCCAGTACTTCGAGAGGCTGAGGTGGTTGGATCATTTAAGGTCAGGAGTTTGAGACCAGCCTGGCCAACATGGTGAAACCCTGTTTCTACTAAAAATAAAAAAATTAGCTGGGTGTGGTGGTGCACGCCTGTAATCCCAGATCCTCAGGAGGCTGAGACAGAAGAATCGCTTCAACCTGGCAGGCAGAGGTTGCAGTGAGCTGAGATTGCATCACTGTACTCCAGCCTGGGTGACAGAGTAAGGCTCTGTCTCAAAAAAAAAAAAAAAAAAAAAAAAATTCGCCACGAGGCTGAGGCAGGAGAATCACTCGAATCCGGGTGGTATAGGTTGCAGTGAGCTGAGATCACGCCACTGCACTCTAGCCTGGACGACAGAGCAAGACTCTGTCTCAAAAAGAAAAAAAAAACAGAAAATTAGCTGGGCCTTGTGGTGGGTGCCTGTAGTCCCAGCTACTCAGGAGGCTGCGGCAAGAGAATTGCCTGAACCGGAGAAGCAGGGGTTGCAGTGAGCTGAGATGTTGCCCCTGCACTCCAGCCTGGGTGACAGAGCAAAACTCCATCTCAAAAAAAAAAAAAAAAAAAAAAAAAAACCTAAAATAAGATTATTTAAGTCCTGTACATAAAATCTTCCAAAGGCTTCCCATGTAACTTAAGAGTGCAGCCAAATCCTTATCCTGGCCTACAAGGCTCTGTATGGTCCATCAACCCCCTAACTCCTTCTCACCTCCACTTAATACTCTTCTCCTTGATCACTCTGCTCAAGACATACTGGTCTCCTGCTCTTCCTTGAAGATACCAGGAAGCTCCCACCTCAGGGCCTTTGCACTTCATGTACCCAATGGCAGTTATTGAGATGTGTCACTTATATCTCTTCCCAGAAAGAACTGTCCAATCAGGTGCCAAGAGTACAGCTGGCTGATAGCCTCCGGCTGTGGCCTTTGGAATCTGCCTTAGCTTTTGTGTTTGTTGTTTGTTGGAAGCCTCAGGCAGTGACTAGGCATAATAAGCATTTTAAGGCCCAGCCATTTCTGCCTAATGTGGGACTCTTCTAATGGGCAGTCTTTGCTCTGGAGCTCCTCACTGGGCTGGCCAACAGTTTGTCAGACATGCATAGCTGTCTGAGGCCCTTCCTGTTCTCACACTGAAGCTCAGCAACTGACCATCATTCTCCTTAAAATTTGTGCCCTAGATGCCAAGAATTTTTTCAGGAAGCACAAAATGATGCTCTGTAGAGCACATATTTCTTTGCTAGTTTGATACATTTTCACTCTCTTAAAAGGGTAGATGCTTATTCTGACCAGGGCAGCCTACAAATACAGCTCAGACTTTAAGATATTCCCATATTGCTCAGGAAACTAACAAAAGTGGAGTGCTGAGCAAAATAAGTGGCATTTTAAATCTTGACTCTGCACTAACTAGCTGTGGGATCTTAATACATTTCATCTCTTGTTAAATGGGATTAACAGTTCTCTACTTTAGCTGTTAGGAGAATAATATTAGAAATTGGTGGAGAAAGCACTATTATCACATTAGCTGTGTATCAAAGGAATATTAATACGATACATACAGTCTTCCCTTTATATCCATAGGGGTTTGGTTGCAGGAACCCTAGGGATACCAAATTCTGCCCACAGATACTCAAGTCTTTTATATAAAATGACATAGTATTTGCATATAACCAATGTACAGCCACTTTTATACTTTAAATCATCTTCAAACAAAATTAGTTGGGCATGGTGGCGTGTGCCTGTAATCTCAGCTTCTAGGGAGGCTGAGGTGGAGGATCACTTGAGGCAGGAGTTGAGTCTGTGGTGACAGAATGAGACTCTGTCTCATAAAAAAATAATCACCTCTAGACTACTTATAATGAATTGTACAATACCTCACACACTGTATAATATCAAATACAGTGTACATGCTATGTACAAAGTGGTTATAGTTTTAAATTAAATTTGAGAGACAGGGTCTCACTCTGTCACCCACACTGGAATGCAATGGTCCAATCACAGCTCATTGCAGCCTCAAACTTCTGGGCTCAAGCAATGCTCCCCCCTCAGCCTTCTTAGTGGCTAGGGCTACAGGCCTGTACTACCACACCCACCAATTCTTAAATTTTCTGTAGAGACAGGGTTTTGCTATATTGCCCAGGCTGGTTGGTCTTGAACTCCTGGCCTCAAGAAGATTCTCCCATCTCGGCCTCGAAGTGTTGGGATTACAGGCATAAGCCACCATATCCAACATGTGTGTCTTATTTGTATTATATTATTGTCATTATTTTTGAGGCAGGATCTTGATCTGTCATCACCCAGGCTGGAGTGCAGTGGCACAATCTTGGTTCACTGCAACCTCTGCCTCCTGGCTCAAGCCATCCTCCCACCTCAGCCTCCCAAATAACTAGGACTACAGGCATGTGCCATCATGCCTGGCGAATCTTTTGTAATTTTTGTAGAGATGGGTTTTTGCCATGTTGCCCAGGCTGAATTTGTATTATTTTTATTGTTGTTATTTTGTTCCCCCCACTCAAATATTTCCATTTGCAGTTGGCTGAATCTGTGGATATGTAACCCACTAACAGAGGGCTGACTATATATAAATACATATCAATACCATATATAATATCAATACTAGTTGTAGAGATAGGTATATATGGTTTATAAATTTAAGTCACATTCTTTTCTTCCACTCAACGGGAATTTAAAATTTTTATGTTACTTGGCTGGGGGCGATGGCTCACGACTGTAATCCTAGGAGTTTGGGAGGCCAAGGTGGGTGGATCACTTGGGGTCAGGAGTTCGAGACCACCCTGGCCGGTGATACCCCGTCTCCACTAAAAACACAAAAATTAGCCGGCGTGGTGGCGCGCGCCTGTAACTCCAGCTACTCAGGAGGCTGAGGCAGGAGAATCACTTTAAGCCAGGAGGTGGAGATTGCGGTGAGCCGAGATCGCGCCATTTCACTCCAGCCTGGGCGACAGAGTGAGACTCCGTCTCAGAAAAAAAAAACAACTTATGTCACTAAGACAGATGGCTTCCTAGGAAACAAACTAGAAGAAATCTAGAACTTGAGGGTAAGCGGTTAGAAAAAGGAAAAATAAAAAATGTAAATTTAAAAATAAAAATTAAAAAGTAAGAAACTGGAAATACTCTAACTTCCTCTGTCTTTCGTACTTTCAGGCAGAGTTCGAAAACTGTTCTTCCGCGGTCCGCTTCCAGTCGCCGACCGATGACTGTCGTATAGAGCACTTCCGGCTTCGTCAGCCAGTCGCTCCTCAGTCTACCTAGCTGGGCTTTCCATTGCGCTTACGGAAGGCCTACCCCGCCCCGGAACTTAACCGTTGACGAAATGGAGGGTTTAAATCCTCGGAATCTTAATCCTGGAGCGCGCAGTGCGCCTGCAGTTCTCTAAGAAGACTTGGGATTGGTCGAGCGAGGAACGAGTGCGGGACGCTGATTGGTTGGCAAACCAATACGTCACGACGACCGTGCCCGGAGCTCCAGCACCGCCCCCGCTCCCTGACTGGCGGAGTTTCTGACCAGTCAGCCGGCGTGGCGCGGCCTTTGGTTTCGCGAGCTTGTGTTTGCCGCCTCGCTTCCCGCGACCCCAACGTCCCAGAGGCGGGCCCGAGTCGGCGGAGGCGCTCCCTGGAGTTGGTCCCTACCAACAGACCCCACCTCTGCTGAGTTTGAGGTAAGTGGAGCTTTGTGTTTCTGGTTCCCCCTGAAGGACGGCAGCGAGGCCCGGGGAAGGTTGGTGGGTAACATTCAAAGCCCCAAGAGCCTGGAGCCGATGACGAGAAGGGGAGCTAGTGGGAGAAATTAAGCGGACCACGAATTCCTTGGGTATCGTCTGAGCTAAGGTATGTGAAAGAGGTTTGCAGTCGATAACGTGCCGTTTAAAGTTGTTTTTACGGTGCGAATTTCTTGAACTGAAACCTTGAATGCTCGCTCTTGCATTCCTCACAATTTCTGGCTCAGATTCTGATCAGCTAATGTTTGATGTTCGTGGTCTACTGGAAGTAAAGTGTAAACAGCAAAGTGCGAAAATGCTATGCGTGTTAACACAGAGACGGTAGTCCCATCACCAGGGTGTCCGGGAGAAAGTTTCACAGACGAAGTGACATTCGAGTTGGATTGGGAGGGATGGCGGGCTTTTACCAGGGTATTCCTAGTTAAGGGGGCAGCCTGTGCAGATACCGAAACTCGGGGACTGAAGGAGTTCAGTTTGGCTGGAATGTAGGGTGAGTGAATGGGGGTTCAGGTTAGAATAACAGAGTGGGGCTGGATTGTGAAGGTCCTTTATTCTGTATATAAAGAAGAAACATCGGCTATTATTTTTATTTTATTTATTTATTTTTCTTTTTGAGACGGGTTTCATTCTTTGGCCCAGGCTGTAGTGATGTGATCTCAGCGTACTGCAACCTCCGACCCCTGGGTTCAAGCGATTCTCCTGCCTCAGCCTCCATAGTAGCTGGGATTACAGGAACACACCATCACACCCGGGTGATTTTTGTATTTTTACTAGAGACGGGTTTTACCATGTTGGCCAGGCTGGTCTCGAACTCCTGACCTCAGGTGATCCACCTGCCTCCGCCTCCCAAAGTGCTGGGATTACAGCGCGAGCCACCACGCCTGGCCTTGGACGGTTTCTTTGTGTGTGTGTGTGTGACAGTTTCTTTTTGCTAGAATTGATACAGAATGTACAGGACCTAAAAAACTTTAAGACTAAAAAGAATATAGGACATAATGAACTGTAAAAAAGGGCTACGAGGCCTGTGTTTTGCTTCGATAATACTTAGATGGAACTGTCAAGTGGGCAATTAGAAATATGGATTTGAAACAGCGGGACGTGGTGGCTCATGCCTGTAATCCCAGCACTTTGTGAGGCTAAGGCGGGTGGATTACTTTAGTTCAGGAGTTCCAGACCAGCCTGGGCAACTTGACGAAACCCCATCTCTACAAAAAATTACCCAAGTGTGGTGGTGAACAGCTGTGGTCCCAGCTTATTTGGGAGGCTGTGTTGGTAGGATCACCTGAGCCCAGGAGGCAGAGGTTGCAGTGAGGTGAGATTGCACCACTGTACTTCAGCCTGGGCTACAGAGGAGAGAGAGAGAGAGAGAGAGATAAAACTCAGAAGCTAAAGGTTTGCTATGTATAGGTGGATATAGAAGCAGTGGGAGTGAAGGAGAGTACCCAAAGAGAGCATGTGGAGTTTAAAAAAAGAACAATGGGGGCCGGGGCGCGGTGGCTCATACCTGTAATCCTAGCACTTTGGGAGGCCGAGGTGGGTGGATCACCTGAGGTCAGGAGTTCAAGACCAGCCTGGCCTTCATGGTGAAACCCCATCTTTAAAAAAATAAAAAAGTAAAACAACAACAATGCGGCCTGGCATGGTGTGCCTGTAATCTCAGCACTTTGGGAGGCTGAGGCGGTTGAATCTCAAGTTCAGGAGATCAAGATCATCCTGGCCAACATGGTGAAACCCCATCTCTACTAAAATACAGAAAAAAATTAGCAGGGTGTGGTGGTGGGCGCCTGTAGTCTCAGGAGGCTGAGGCAGGAGAATCTCTTAAAATTGCGAGGCAGAGGTTGCAGTAAGCCGAGATCACACTACTGCAGTGGCTCACTCCTGTAATCCCAGCAGTTTAGGAGGCTGGGCAGATCATGAGATCAAGAGATTGAGACCATCTTGGCCAACATGGTGAAACCCGGTCTCTACTAAAAATACAAAAATTAGCTGGGCATGGTGGCACATGCCTGTAGTCCCAGCTACTCAGGAGGCTGAGGCAGAAGAATCGCTTGAACCGGGTAGGCGAGTTGTAGTGAGCCGAGATCACACTGCTGCATTCCAGCCTAGCCACAGAGCGAGACTCCTTCTCAAAAAACAAAAACAAAAACAACTGATTTTTCACTGACACAAGTCAATTTGTGGGAATGCAGTATTTTTTTTTTCTGCTGAAGATTCTTTAATGACTTCATTATAGGCCTAATAAATACCTAGCCCAAATCATTCTTTTCTCCTGCTTCATGTATTTATGAGAGTTGTAAGGCTTTTGGTCAAAATCTCATACATTTAATATTACCTGCTCTCCCTAGCTCACTAAGTTGATACAAAGGTTTTGGGGCAGAATCAGAGCTTTCCTTAAGGAATAGATATATTTGTAGATTTTACTGCCTAGAATAAGTATTAACAGTAATGTATTGGCAGAATGACTCTAAAGTATGAAAATGATTGTCAGAATCTACAAACATTTAATCTTGTTAATCTATAGTTACATTTCATATGAGTAACCTAATTTTGCCTGTAATTTTAATGTGGTTAAATCATATTTTTCTTCCTTGTTTTTATCATTCATTAGTAATATTCTCTTTAATTCTTTAGGATACTGAGGATTCGAAATTTAAAAAATCATTCACCAAATATCATGGAGCCTACATATCCTCTTGCATGGCCTCAGATGAATACCAGGTATAGCAGTATTTTTACATATGTTTGTTTTACAGCTGTTTATATAACTTGGGAAGATAGGTTGGAAGAGAAAAAAGAACAGAATCTTAAAATCAGGAAATTCTGGGACCATATTCCAGCTCTACCACTTGTTAGGTGGGTGACCTTGATCAAGTTAATTAACTAAGCCTCAGTTCCTCATCTGTAAAAGGATGGTAATCTGTCTCACAGAAGGTTATTGTGAAGGGTTAAATAAGATTACTAAACTAGAGGGTCTAGTACATAATAGGCACTCAGTAAATACTAGTTCCATTCCTTCTATTTTAGTTATACAGATCTTTTTATTGATGGGAAATACCACCTAAACTTCTTAGGAGGCTAAAAATTACATGGGTTTGTTTACTTCCTAAATAGGTGGGAAAGTGGTTGGGTTCCTTCTATCTTACAAATACTAATTCCTTGATGGGAGTAATTTCACATTAGGCATACCAAGTTTCCTCAGATGTTCCTAAGCTTTTCTCGGGGAGTAGGAGCTTGCCACCTGTCTCCCAATTTTCTCAGTCTGTCATTACTATGGGAACTGGGCAAATTGGCTTGTATTGTTTGGCTCTTTGGATTATTTATTGCTCTTTTTTCCCCTAGGGAACAACAATTAATGCTGACGTGAATTTTTTTTTCTTCCAAACTCGAATTGCATTCATGGATTGCCTTTATTCTCTGTAATGTCTTTCCTTGTACCAGATGTTCTTGATGAAGATAATGGGAAACGTGACCCAAGGAGGCTATCATATTCCTTCTGCTTTAATTTTGGCCTTTGTGTTCTACCCCATTGCCATCTCTTATTTGAAAATTTGTTGGTGGGCAAGGTGGCTCATGCCTGCGATCCCAGCCCTTTGGGAGACTGAGGTGGGCAGATTGCTTGAGCTCAGGAGTTCAAGATCCGCCTGGGAAACATGGCAAAACCTCATGTTGACAGAAAAATTTTGTCAACTTCTATTCTTAGAAAGGTACAGTTGTGTAACGAGTTCAATATATTGTTTTCAATTATTAAAAAATTTTATAAGCATTATCAGTAAAAAAAAAAGAAGAAAAATTTTTAAAGTTTTATGGGTACATAGTAGGTGTATATATTTATGGGGTACATAAGATATTTTGATAAGGCATGCAATATGTAATAATCACATATGGGAAATGGGATATCCATTTCTTTAAGTGTTATGTGACAATCCAATTGTACACTTTTAATTATTGTTATTATTATTTTTATTTTTTTGGAGACAGAATCTCACTTTGTTGCCCAGGCTGGAGGGCAGGGGCACCATCTATGTTCACTGCAATCTCTGCTTTCCAGGTTCAAGTGATTCTTGTGTCTCAGCCACTTGAGTAACTGGGATTGCAGGCGTGCGCCACCGTGCCCAGCTAACTTTTGTATTTTTAGTAGAGACAGGGTTTCACTATGTTGGCCAGGCTGGTCTTGAATTCCTGGCCTCAAGTAATCTACCCGCCTTGGCCTCCCAAAGTGTTAGGATTACAGGTTTGAGCCATCATGCCTGGCCAGGAGCTTACTCTTTTTTATGGCTGTATAGTACTTCATTGTGTATAAATATGACATTTTCTTTATCTGTTTATCTGTTGATGGACACTTAGATTGCTTCCAAATGTTGGCTCTTGTGAACAGTGCTGCAGCAAACATGCAAGTGCAGATATATCTTCGATACACTGATTTCCTTTCTTTTGGATATATTCTCAGCAGTGGGATTGCTGGATCATATGGTAGCTCTATTTTTAGCTAGTTTTTTTCTTTTTTTTTTTGAGACGGAGTCTCACTCTGTTGCCCAGGCTGGAGTGTAGTGGCACAATCTAGGCTCACTGCAACCTCTGCCTCCCGGGTTCAAGTGATTCTCCTGCCTCAGCCTCCTGAGTATCTGGGACTAACGGCTAGTGCCACCACACCTGGTTAATTTTTTGTATTTTTAGTAGAGATGGGGTTTCACCATGTTAGCCAGGATGGTCTGGAACTCCTGACATCAAATGATCTGCCCGCCTCTGCCTCCCGAAGTGCTGGTATTACAGACATGAGCCACTGCGCCTTGCCTATATTTAGGTTTTTTTGAGGAACCTCCAAAACAGTTCTCCATAGTGGTTACATTAATTTACATTCCCACCAATGGCATATGAGAGTTCTCTTTTCTCCATATCCTCACTAGCGTTTGTTGTTGCTCATCTTTTGGATAAACTGTTTTTAATTTTATTGTCAGATTGACTGTGGAGTCAAATTCATTCCTTACATTTTAGGCAAGATATATACTCACGTAATTTAAACTGGTTATTCCTGGTTTATTCAACTCTCTAGTTTCTTTCACTTATTTAATGACCTCTGGATTTCTGTAATCTCTGGGGTTTGGGACAGTAGTTCTGATTAATGTGTATGGGGGGAATAGGGTGTGACAGACCCTTTTGAATATCTGATAAGAGCCGTAAATCTTATTCCCTAAGAAACAGCACTTATAGACCGGGTACAGTGACTCACAGCTTGTAATCCCAGCACTTTGGGAGGCCGAGGTGGGCAGATCACCTGAGGTCAAGAGTTCAAGATCAGCCTGGCCAACATGGCAAAAACCTGTCTCTACTAAAAACACAAAAATTAGCTGGGCATGGTGGCACATGCCTGTAATCCCAGCTACTTAGGAGGCTGAGGCAGGAAAATCACTTGAACCCAGGAGACAGAGGTTGCAGTGGGCTAAGATTGTGCCACCACATTCTCTGGGCAACAGATTAAGACTTTGTCTCAAAAAAAAAAAAAGAAAAAAAGAAAAAGCACTTCCATACATACATGCAAAATTTTGCACCCAGCTTTGAGGCACAAGTTTGTTTGTGACTCCTCTGCCATTAAAGTCTGCCTGTATACTCCAGATGAAGAAAAAGACTCATAGCAGCATTTATTGAAGTCTTGAAGTTATGTCCTAGGTGCTATGATAAGAAATTTGTGTGCATTATTATTTAATCCTCACAACAAACCTATGAGACACAGGTACTATTATTTTTATTTATGTATTTATTTATTATACTTTAAGTTCTGGGATACATTTGCAGAATGTGCAGGTTTGTTACATAAGTATACATGTGCCATGGTGGTTTGCTGCACCCATCAACGTGTCATCTATATTAGATATTTCTCCTAATGCTATCCCTCCCCCAGCCCCCTACTCCCCAGGTACTGTTATCCATATTTTTTGTTTTAATGAGGAAACTGTAGCAGGGAAAGATCAACCAATTCAAGGTCATACTGTTAGTAGGTGATATAGCCAGGACTTAAATTTGACTTGACTTCTGATCTATACTGCTGAGGAAGTAAACCTGAAGTAGTGTAAGTTGGGCTTTAGCAGTACTGTGAACTATTGAGGGTAAAAAAGAAATAGCGAACACTGAATACTTACATGAAGTAGAAATTGCTTTGAGCACTTTACATATATTGACTCATTTAATATTCACTACACCTCTACAAGTAGGTACTGATATTCCATTTAATATGAGGAAAGCAAGGCAAAGAAAAGTTAATCTATTTGATAATGATCACACAGCTAGCAAATTTTGAAGCCAGATTCTAGACCCAAGCAGTTGATTTCCAGCCTCCTTGTGTTATACTGCCTCTTACTGATAGATAAGTGATAAATATGAGAGACAGAAATGACAGTCTTGTTACTTACTAGCTTTGTGACTTTAACAAATTTCTTAACCAGACTGTCCTGTCTCACAATGAGGGGATTACAAATCCTTTATATACCTATCATGAACTCAACGTATATAAGGATTTGAAAACACAGAGCAGAAATATGATGGAGCCAGAATTTGAACCCAAGCTCGAAACTGCTATATAATTCAGCTTCTATAAGTATAAACTTTGAAATCAGACGCACTTAAATTGAGATCTCAGCTCTGCTATTAAATTGCTTTATGAAATTAGAAAAGTTACATATTGTTATCAGTAAAGTGTATGATAAGTGTTTCTGGAACCTTTAGTGAGAAAGGTACATGTAAAGTGATACAGCTATGACTTAAAGTTGACTTCTACTCTACTGCTGAGGCAGTAAACCTGAAGTAGTATAGGTTGGGCTTTAGAAATACTGTGAACTATGATATAGCCCAGTGTTCTATACATATATAGAACACTATATATATATATATATATATAGTTCTATACATATATAGAACACTCTGTGTGTGTGTGTGTATTAAAAACTATGTTTGTGTGTGTATATAAAGTGCCAAGTGGGATGCCTAGTAAATGGAAGGTGATCAGTCAACTGAGGCTAGTATTTTAGTTGAGAAGCTTCATCAGATGATACATGAAAGTAAGATATTTACAAAAGAAAGAGGTTTAAAAAAAAAGATCTAGAACTAGATATTCTTAGTATATGATAAATATTCTATCGGTTTAACTATTTAATCATCTCCCATCATACAAATGCACTGTTGTAGGTAGCTGTATGTGAGAGCTTTCTTACTTTACTTTCATGTTACTTTGGATGATATTTTTCTCTGTGGTCTTTCCCTTCCATTGTCTTTTTTTTTTGAGACAGAGTCTTGCTCTGTTGCTCAGGCTGGAGTGCAGTGGTGAGATCTCAGCTCACTGCAACCTCTGCTGCCCCAATTCAAGCAATTCTCATGCTGCAGCCTCCTGAGTAACTAGGATTACAGGCATGTACCACCATGCCCAGCTAATTTTTTTTTCTAATGGAGTTTCGTTCTTGTCACCCAGGCTGGAGTGCAGTGGCGTGATCTCGGCTCACCAAAACCTCTGCCTCCTGGGTTCAAGTGATTCTTGTGCCTCAACCTCCTGAGTAACTGGGACTACAGGTGTACGACACCTGGCTATTTTTGTATTTTTAGTAGAGACGGGGTTTCACCATGTTGGCCAGGCTGGTCTCGAACTCCTGGTCTCAGGTGATCCACCTGCCTCGGCCTCCCAAAGTGCTGACATTATAGGTGTGAGCCACCAGGCCCAGCCCCATTTTCTTTTTCTTACTGTGGTTTTCTTGTGTTATACACTTAACGTAAAATGAAAACTTTTTGATGGTACCCTATGTGATTTAATATTAAAACATTGCTTTACACTGCCCCTGGGATCTTTGTTGAGGAATTATTTATAATTATGTCCTTTTGATGCTTCAGTAATTAAACTTGTGCTATATTTTGGTATTCCAAAATATCAAATTTGGAAACACTGGAAAATAATTAAGAATCTGTTAAGGTTTTTTTTTTTGCTATTCATAACTATTGGGTATTGTCTAGCAATTATCTGGACGTTAGTTCAGAAAGACAGATTTTAGGTCAGGAGCCATGGCTCATGCCTATAATCCCAGTGCTTTGGGAGGCCAAGTTGGGAAGATTGCTTGAAACCAGGAGTTCAAGACCAGCCTGGGAAACGTAGCAAGACCCTGTGTCTACAAAGAATACAAAAGTAAGCCTCACGTGGTGGTGCACATTTGTGATCCTAGTTGCTTGGGAGGCTCCACTGAGAGTATCCCTTGAACCCAGGAGTTTAAGGCTGCAATGAGCTATGATTGCATCCCTGCACTCCAGCTTGGGCAACCGAGCAAGGCACTGCTGTTTAAAAAGAAAAAAGAATAGAAAGATTTTAGTTTTAAATTTAAATGTCAATTTATGATTTATATTCACTTTTTGTTACTTAAAAGGAATTTTATAGGATTGTATTGTTCTTTATTTATTTTTGAGACAGAGTGCAGTGTCACGTGACCTGGAGTGCTAGCTTAGCTCACTGCAACCTCCGCCTCCCAGGTTCAAGTGATTCTCCTTGCCTCACCCCCAAGTAGCTGGGATTACAGGTGCCTGCCTCAACCTCCCAAGTAGCTGGGATTACAGGTGCCTGCCACCATGCCCAGCTAATTTTTTTTTTTTTTTTTGAGACAGAGTTTCACTCTTGTTTCTCAGGCTGGAGTTCGATGGCACGATCTCGGCTCACTGCAACCTCCCACTTCCAGGTTCAAGCGATTCTCCTGCCTCAGCTTCCTGAGTCACTGGAATTACAGGTATGTGCCACCATGTCCAGCTAATTTTGTATTTTTAGTAGAGATAGGGTTTCTCCATGTTAGTCAGGCTGGTCTCGAACTCCTGACCTCAGGCAATCCGCCCGCCTTAGCCTACCAAAGTGCTGGGATTACAAGCACGAGCCACTGCACCCAGCCTTTTTTTGTATTTTTAGTAGAGACAGGGTTTCACTATGTTGGCCAGGCTGGTCTTGAACTTCTGACCTCGTGATTCACCCACATTGGCTTTCCAAAGTGCTGGGATTACAGGCATGAGCCACCGTGCCTGGGATGTCTTGTTCTTTTTTAAAAGCTTGTGTATATATAAATTTACATATGCATATATAAAAAAGGACAAATAAACCAAATTTTGACTGCCTGTTCTCCTGATAGTAGAGTTACAAGTAAATTTTCTTTTTTAAAAAATATTTTTTGGGCCAGGCTTGGTGGCTCACACCTGTAATCCCAGCAGTTTGGGAGGCCGAGGCAGGCAGATCACAAGATCAAGAGATCGAGACCATCCTTGCCAACATGGTGAAACCCTGTCTCTATTGAAAATACAAAAATAAGCTGGGCATGGTGGCGCATGCCTGTAGTCCCAGCTACTCAGGAGGCTGAGGCAGGAGAATTGCTTGAACCTGGGAGGTGGAGGTTGCAGTGAGCTGAGATCACGCCACTGCACTCCAGCCTGGTGACAGTGCGAGACTCCATCTCAAAAAAAAAAAAAAGTATTTTTTTGCCAGGCGCTGTGGCTCACGCCTGTAATTCTAGCACTTTGGGAGGCCGTGGCAGGTGGATGACCTGAGGTCAGAAGTTGGAGACCAGCCTGGCCAACGTGGTGAAACCCTGTCTCTACTGAAAATATAAAAATTAGCTGGGTGTGGTGACACACCTGTAATCCAAGCTACTCAGGAAGCTGAGGCAGGGGAATTGCTTGAAGCCGGGAGGCAGAGGTTGCAGTGAGCCCAGATCACGCCACTGCACTCCAGTTTGGGTGACAGAGAGAGACTTTGTCTCAAAAAAAAAATATATATATATATATATATATATATATATATATGTATTTTATATATATAAACTCTTTGAAAATTACAACAGTAATCTGAAAATACCATCATTTTAAAGATAGTTAATTGTTTCATACCAAATATCTACCAAGTTTGCTATTCCTTGTGATTTACTCTTATTGTTTTTTAAAAGGTTTCCTTCAAGCAGAATGGTACCTTTCCACTTTCCTCCATCAAAATGTGCACTTTGGAACCCAATGCCAATTGGAGATTTCATCTACTTACATCTCAGTTACTACAGGTATAACATGTTTCTTTTTTTCAACTCAAACCAGTATAAACAAGAGAAATAATACAAAGATATATAAGGCAAAGTTGATTACTATGATCAATTACTCAGATTTTCTCTACTTTTCTTTTAGAAGCTCCCCTCAGGCTAAATTTTCCTTCTGCTGCTTCTTAACATCTGTTCCTTGTACTTTTGAGAGATAATCTTAATTTCCCAGTTTGATGCAAATTCTGAGTTTTGTAGAAATTCAAAAGAGGTGAAATATAAATACTGAAAGTGTTTTTTGTGTTAGCATGGTGTCTTTGTAGAACATTGAGAAAGTCGAACCAATTTTTGACTTGATCAGATTAGAAGGAATATAAAATCTTGTGGTTACATCCAGGACATGAAAGAAAGACAAGAAAGAAGTTTAGACATAAAGTAATAGAAAATAGATCTGTTGAGGTTTTGTACATAAGAGTTATTTGTTAAAAGTAGTATTCTTCTTCTTCTTTTTTTTTAATATATTTTTTTTCACCTGGGTGCAGGTGGGCTGAGGCCGAAAAGGGAATCAGCTAAAAGTAGTATTCTAAGAGGGTTGGATTATTGTGGGGAGAGCTTAGAGTCAGCCTAGCTTCAAGATGCTTTTCTGTAATCACATAGGTGTATACTATAATGGTTTAAGGTGCTATAACTGGGTTGGGTGTGGTGGCTCACACCTGTAATCCTAGCACTTTGGGAGGTTGAGGCAAGAGGATTGCTTGAAGCCAGGAGTTTGAAACCAGCCTGGGCAACAAGGTGAGACCTTGTCTCAATAAAAAATTAAAAGTTAAAAAAAAAAATAAGAAAAAAAAAAGGTGCAATAACTGGAGCCAGACTGCCTAGGGAATCAAATCCTGATTCTACTACTACTTATTTATGTGACCTCAGTAAAGTAGCCAAGAATCAGTTTCCTTATTTATAAAATGACTGTTATAATACCAGTTTCATAGTTTTCTTGTAGGGGTTAAATAAGATTCTGAAGCAATTGTCACAGCCTAGAATAGAAAGTATTCCATAAATGCCATCTATTATATATATTATAAGGACTTAGAGCAATGTGGCAGTATTCAGATCAAGAGGAAAGAATGAAACAAGGTGTTTTGAAGAAATAGTTTGTAGTATTTGATGATTGACTGAATAGAGGAACTGAAGGAAAGATACAAATCAGAAAGTATTCAGGTTCAAAACTATTTGGCAGAGAATGGTGGTGCCATTGACAAAAATAGAGTCTTATGGAAGTTCAACTAAATAACTGTTAGACCTGTTTTTATTTTTTTTTATTGTTGTCTTTTTGTACATTTTGAGTAATTTCCTTTGTTTTTCAAGTCTGCTTATTTTCTCTTAGCTGCCATCTCACCTATTCATTTAGGTTTTTCAAATGTGGCAGTGTACCATATATATGAAAGGATACTTATAGTATATATGCATAGTTAATAGAATAATAATACACATTTGTGTACCTGTCCCCAATTATAACTCATTGAATTTTTACAAATTATATTTTTTATTTCTGTAAGTTCTGTATGGCTTTTTTACTCAAATTTGCCTGGTCTTTTTTTCATAGTATCTTATTGCTTGCTCATATTTTGGTTTTCCTGTTACATTTTTAAAAACATTTAAATCATATTATATTTTGTACTCAATACAGTAGTTTCCCCACTTTAGACATAGTTTCACTTTCCATGGTTTCAGTTACCCACAGTATAGTACAATACAGTATTTTGAGAGAGAGACTACCTTCATACCACTTTTATTACAGTATACTGTTAAAATTATTCTATTTGATTATTAGTTATCGTTGTTAATCACTTACTATGCCTAATTTATAAATTAAGCTGTATCACAGATATGTATGTATAGGAAAAAACATAGTAAACATAGGATTTGTTACTATCTGCAGTTTCAGACATCCACTGGGGGTATGGAACATGCCTCTCAGAGATAAGGGGGCACTACTGTAATGCTAATATCTGAAGCCCATACACAGTATGTAAACAAATAGGTGTGCCTGTTTTCAATCAAAATTTACTTACCAAAACAGGAGACCTACCTGCTGAGTTCATAAAGCTAACAAAATGCCTGGAGAACAACTATAGTTTCCATGTCTGTTTATTGCCATTCTAGTTTCTAGATTGCCATCCCTATCCCCTGCCTTTGACCCTGGGATTTTCTGACAATGATCTTTTTGTACATTTTTTAAAACATGTGTTATAATTTAGACAGCATTTTATGGCAGAAGGGTTTTTTAAAGAAATGAGTTCCACCATATTCATAAAAGACTTGTTATTTTTCAGAAATCCAAAGCTTGTGGTGACTAAAAAGACCATCCAACTTGCTTATCGTCATGCTAAGCAGAATAAAAAAAATTCATCATGCTTTTTACTTGGTTCTCTGACAGTAGATGAAGGTAATACACTTATAAAAATTGATCAGTGCTCACTCTTGTAATCCCAGCACGTTGGGAGACTGAGATGGGAGGCTGAGGTAGAAGGCTGGCTTGAATCTAGAAGTTCAAGACCAGCTCGCATAACATAAGGAGACCCCATTGACACAAGAAAACATTTTTTAAAAGTTTTTTTGTATGACTGCAATTGAATTTATTGGTTTGGCCAACTATTTATTGTATTTGTTTTGTGCTAATTTTCTTTGCTGTGTACCGAGGATATGAAGATGAGTAAAACTATCAATTACAGACTTCACTATCTGGTCACATGGAAGAATATATAAACAAATAAGAGTTTTGTATACTATTGTAAGAGTTTAGTATACTGTAAGATTTTAGTTTAGTACTTAAAGTTTAGTAATACTATTGGTATGAACAAAGTACTTTCCTAAAATGTAGCCTTGCTTGGTTGATTTCACATTTTTAATTAGGATGCTATATCACGGCTGTTATTTTTGTTCTACAGATGAAGAAGGTGTGACATTGACAGTAGATCGCTTTGATCCTGGTCGAGAAGTACCTGAATGCTTAGAAATAACCCCTACTGCTTCTCTTCCTGGGGACTTTTTGATTCCATGCAAAGTTCATACTCAAGAACTTTGTTCAACAGAAATGATAGTTCACAGTGCAGATGA
>CAUYQU010049162.1:0-34853 GCA_963574635.1 Cheracebus regulus | reverse complement strand
TGTATCTGAATGCTGGCTCTCTTTCAGACCAACGGGAGCACATTTCTGACTTTCTCTCTGTGACCAGTCGAAGAAAATCCCCCCCCCCCCCCCGCCTTTTTATTTTTTTTGAGATGGAGTCTCACTCTGTTGCCAGGCTGGAGTGCAATGGCATGATCTCAGCGCACTGCAACTTCCGACTCCCTGGTTCAAGTGATTTTTCTGCCTCAGCCTCCCGAGTAGCTGGGATTACAGGCACGTGCCACCATCCCGGCTAAATTTTTTTGTATTTTTAGTAGAGACGGGGTTTCACCATGTTGCCCCAGCTAGTCTCAAACTCCTGACCTCAATTGATCTGCCTGCCTTGACCTCTCAAAGTGCTGGGATTAGAAGCATGAGCCACCGTGCCCGGCCGAAAACTCTCTTCTTTTAGAGGGGCTCATGTGATTAGGTCATCCCCACCCAGATAATCTCCTGGTCTTAAAATCAACTAATTTAGACCCTTAATTATATCTTCACACTTCCTTCCCAGCAGTAACTACATTAGTATTTGAATAACTGGAAAGAGGTTCCAGAGCCAGGATTCTTAGGGATCCCTCTCAGAATTCTGCCAGGCACAATGTGTAAGAGTCTCTTTATAGGCACTATCTGAAACCACAAGCAAGTAGAATCGGAAATCCAGTCAAGGAGAGCCTGTCCCCTACCCCTTCAGGAGCTGGATTTTCATCTGAGACATGGGGATCATCATGCCTTGAAAACTGTTGTGAGGTGTGCCATGAGACAAAGGAGAAGGACGGGGTTCGACTCAGAGGTGATGTGAGCGGTTGGGTGAACCCGCAAAGCCCCCTCCCGTGCAGTGGCAGGATGCGCAGGGAAGAGGATCTCTGTGGGCACCCCCACCCCATCATTCTCAGGAGCTTTAAACGATGGAAGCCTGCCAGGCGAGGTGGCTCACGCCTGTAATTCCAGCACTTTGGGAGGCCAGGGCGGGTGAATCACAAAGTCAAGAGTTCAAGACCAGCCTGGCCAACATGGTGAAACCCCATCTCTACTAAAAATACAAAAAATTAGCTGGGCGTTGTGGTGGGAACCTGTAATCTCAGCTACTAGGGAGGCTGAGGCAAGAGAATCACTTGAACCCGGGAGGCGGAGGTTGCAGTGAGCTGAGATTGCACCACTGCACTCCAGCCTGGGCGACAGTGAGAGACTCCATCTAAAAAAAAAGGATGGAAGCCAATGCAGCACCCACCTGTGAGGCTCCAGCCCGGGGGTCCACCCTGGGCTACCTGCGTGAGCGAATGCCTCCTCAGCGAACCTGAGCGCCCGCTGGTGCAGCACAGGTGGAGAGGTGAGCAAAGGGGGCGAGTCAACCTGACCGCGGGGCAGCAGCTGAACCCACCTTCTGATTGCTAACTGGGGCCACGTGCGTCCAGTCTCAGCGCAGCTCCCTGTGCTGCCCTGACTGCGAGCTTCTGCCCTTGACTTTTCTTTTCTTTTCTTTTTGAAACGGAGTCTCGTCCTGTCGCCCAGGCTGGAGTGCAATGGCAGGGTCTCAGCTCACTGCAACCTCCGCCTCCAGGGTTCAAGCAATTCTCCTGCTTGAAAAAATGTCCACAATATATGTATGTGCAACAGGTTTCTAAAGTATACCAAAAGGCAATTCTGTTCATGCTCCCGAATGAGATCCCAGGTCAGCCGTGCAGATTTTCAAAGGGAGTTTTTAAGCACTGTCTCCACAGCTAGTGGACTCTTCAGTCAGGTCAGGGACCCGAGCAGGAAGGAGGGGACAGCGCCGTCATCTCTTCAGAGCGTCACTGAGTTACCAACCCGAGTCATGCCCCCTCCTGCTGTCCTCTAGCTTGGAGAGAGCGGGCTGGCTGCCGGGGCCAAGAGAGGGCTTGTTCTGCTGCATGCTTTTCAGCTGAGGAGCCGGGGGCCTGGGCCTCGAGCTGGCCCAGAAGATCCAGACGGGGAGAGAACGGCCGACAGGGGGCGATGGGGCTGGAGCGTTTCTGTGCTGCTGAGTCGGTGTTTGTCAGGTCTGGCGTCTCCCGCTTTGCCCACCTTTCCATCGGTGCTTCACCAGCAGAAGCTCCCGTTCGCTAAGGAAGAAAGGAAGAAATGCACAAGGCAAAGACGTGGAGGGGACAAGCAGACCCCTGTTTCTTTCTTTCTTTCTTTTTTTTTTTTAGATGGTGTCTCGCTCTGTAGCCCAGGCTGGAGCGCAGTGGCGCGATCTCAGCTCACGGCAACCTCCACCTCCCGGGTACCGGTTCAAGCAACTCTCCCACCTCAGCCTCCCAAGTAGCTGGGATGACAGGCAGGCGCCACCACACCCAGCTAATTTTTGTATTTTTAGTAGAGACGGGGTTTCACTATGTTGGCCAGTCTGGTCTTGAACTCCCGACTTCGTGATCCGCCCACCTCGGCCTCCCAAAGTGCTGGGATTACAGGTGTGAGCCACCGCATCCGGCCACAGACACCCCTTTCACAGAGACGCTTCCAGCCTGCAGCAGCCCTGATCTGGGAGAAGAAAAAGTACGGCCAAGACAAGGTCAGAGCTCCACGTTTCTTGACCTGAGTATTTTACATAATAAATGGGGACTATATGGCAGGACTAGAAGAAGACGTGAGGTTTAAAAACAAAACAAAAGCCGGGCGCAGTGGCTCAAGCCTGTAATCTCAGCACTTTGGGAGGCCAAGGTGGGCCGATCATGAGATCAGGAGTTCAAGACCAGCCTGGCCAACATGGTGAAACCCTGTCTCTACTAAAAATACAAAAATTAGCTGGGCGTGATCACGTGTGCCTGTAGTCCCAGCTACTCAGGAGGCTGAGGCAGGAGAATCCCTTGAACCTGGGAGGCGGAGGTTGCAGTGAGCCGAGATCGAGCCGCTGCACTCCAGCCTGGGTGACGGACCGAGACTCTCTCCAAAGAAAAAAACCTCTATCCACTGCTGTATTGTGTAATTTCCCAAGGAAAATGTACTTGCTACTTTGATAATTAAAATTAAGTAGTTTAATTTGAGGTGTTAAATCATCTAAGAAATGGTAGTACTAGGCCAGTACATACTCAGTACTAAAACGCATATTCACTTCCTCCCTGAAAACTTTTTTTCACAGAAATTGCTATTTTATATATATATATGCATTTTACAACGTCTGGAATAACCACAAATTCCAAGGAGAACCACATTCATCAAGAAAGAAGATTGCTCCCAGAAGGTATGAGTGTTTCCCCTTCGGCAGATATTAAAGAGTCAGAGGACAGAAAAAAGGTCATTTAATTTGGCATTGAATAGATTGTTAGAAACCTTTGAAAGTGCAGTTTCTGAGGAGTTTCGTGGAATTAATAGAGAACAATGGAGGCAGTGGCTGTGACATGCCGGAGAAGGAAGGCAGGGCTTTCGATCAGGTCAGAGGATCAGATGAGACGCAGGTGGTTGGGAGGATGGAGGAAGGCTGTTGTGTGTCTGCAGGTCCAGAGAAAGAAACCAGGGGCAGGAGAAAGATTTAAGATGCAAAAGAAAGGAGTGAAAAGAATTGAAGAGATTTGTACTTTTTCATTAAAAAAAAGAGGGAATAGTTCACTTGCATAAGAGTTACCATTTATTTTGCACCAGCTGTATGGAGACATTTTACTAAGCGTTTATAGGAGGTGTCTTTCAGCAGTCTAGCAAAGCAGGTGTCATTATGCCCTTTTTTAAATTATGATTTTATTTTGAGCCAGGGCTTCACTTTGTCACCCAAGCTGAGTGCTGTGATGTGATCACAGCTCACTGCAGCCTTGAACTCCTCAACTCAAGAGATCCTCCAGCCTTTGCCTCTCATGTAGCTGGAAATACAGGCAGCACTATTGAGCCTGGCTACTTCTTTATTTTTCCAAAGAGAAGGGGGTCTCGCCATGTTGCCCAGGGTGGCCTCCAACTCCTGGCCATCCTCCTGCCCTGGCCTCCTAAAGTGCTGGAATTACAGTTGTGGGCCACCACGCCTGGCCCATTATGCCCATTTCAAAAATGAGAAAACTGGGCCAGGCGCGGTGGCTCATGCCTGTAATCCCAGCACTTTGGGAGGCTAAGGTGGGTGAATCATTTGAGGCCAGGAGTTTGTGACTAGCCTGGCCAATATGGTGAAACCCCATCTCTACCAAAAATGTAAAAAATTAGCCAGGTGTGGTGGTGCACACCTGTAATCCCAGCTACTCAGGAGACTGAGGCAGGAAAATCACTTGAACCTGGGAGGCGAACGTCGCACTGAGTCAAGATCGTGCCACTGCACTCCAGCCTGGACGACAGAATGAGACTTCGTCCCCCCCAAAAAAAAGGTAGAGTGAGAAAGAGAAACCTGAAGCTTCCAAGGTTGAATTATCGACTTAGCCAAGTTCAGCAGGCCTTAAATTTCTGCTCTTCTCTCTACCCCACTCTAATATACTTTTTTTAATAGAAAGAAGACCAGACAAACAGATGACAAGTAAGTAATATGCCAAGAATAACATGCGGGAAAGTTAGTAACCGCCTAAATAAATAATTTATATTTCTCCAAATAAAAAAGCTAAGGTAATTTAGAGAGAACACGGAAGAAACTTGCAATTGAAAACTGATAAGGAGGAGGTTTGGAATAGTCACTGTGGAAAATAAGTCAGAGAACCGCAAAACTGTGCATCTAAAAGACTGTGAACTCTCATCTCTGCCAAAAACAAGCCTCTAAGATGCATGGCACAGGAGCTCCTGGGCAGTCTCACTCACTTCAGTAATCACACCATGACAGTCACGTATGCTATTGGTCTGACACTCCAAACTTCTTCAGATTGTGAACTGAGGTTCAGGGATTATAGCAGTTAAGCGGCATGTGCTCTTCAGTGCTACAAATTGAACCAAATTAATCCAAGTTATGAAGTGTTTTTTTTTTTTAACCAAACATACAATTTTCTTGTCTGGAGAAATTGATTCATTTCCTAAAGTTACTTTGAAATTATTTTTTCACGGGGTAAGAAGACTTTGTCAAAATATGGCAGTATGTTTTGAGGGAATAAACAGTAGAACAGAATGAGGTTGTTATTAACCTTTAGAGTCTGTTCATTAGTCTCATCTTTCTGACTGTGAGAGAAATGGGGTGCTAGTAAAATGCCTTCATTGCATTTTTGCTGACCTAACGGAAGATGCTTTTCTTTAAATTATAGCTCATTTCATTGCCATGGTGTTATATATTAGAAATTGATTACCCCCATCTCTTCTGTAATAGCTTCATTATATTTGAGGAGAGCTTTTCTTTTATTTTTAAAGAAAAAAATGAGTGTAGGAAAGTGAAATCTTAATTTCTATTGAGTCTACGATTTCGAATAAAGCATTCTGACTATAATCATAGCATTAAATTGAATTTCCAGACAATTACTGTTTTCTGAATAAAATGAGATTGTTTACAAGGTTTTTTTTTACAATCAAATATCAATTATTACCAACCTTCTAAAAGCATTATAATGAGTCTATCACCCACTTTTAAGCAAATAAAAAGAGAATCAAAGTTGCAAACTATTTCTAGCCCTATATCTTGTGATTTTAAAATGCCTTAACTGTGGAATAGTTGCCGTCTTTCATGATTTTTGAAATGTTTTCCAGCTTTTAATTAAGTTATTATTCAGCATTTTTTACGGCTGAGCAGGTAAAAGTTTGACTTAAGCTCGTAAATAATAAACTTTAAAGAATTACTGAGATTTGGGAGAAAGAAAAAGGCTGGAAATAAGAAAAGAAAGCATAAGTCAAATATCAAAGCATTTTTCTGAATATCGAACATCTAGCCTTGTTTTCTTTTTCTTTTTTGAGACAGTCTTGTTCTGTCATCCAGGCTGGAGTGCAGTGTTGGCATCTCAGCTCACTGCAACCTCTGTCCACCGGGTTCAAGTGATTCTGCTCCTCAGCCTCCCAGGCAGATGGGACTACAGGTGCGCGCCACCACACCCAGCTGGTTTTTTTGTAGTTTTAGTAGAGATAGGGTTTCGCTATTGGTCAGGTTGTTCTAGAACTCCTGACCTCATAATCCACCTGCCTTGGCCTCCCAAAGTGCTGGGATTACAGGCTTGAGCCACCGCTCCCGGCCCTAGCCTTGTTTTCAATCTGCATTTTGCAATTTATTAAGTGAGGTATAAAACAGACCAAAGTTGCTGTCCCTAGCTTTGAAGGATTTGCAGTCAATAAAGAGGCTCATGTATAAGTGAAAACACTGAAAATAACTGAAGGGTGACATATTATCACACTCATGGTTATGTGGGACGGGCCACTGGACCCATGGGTGCCCTGGATATTCCTCTAAGGATCTGTGAACATGAGAATGATCACCTGGCCCCAGGGTCAGTTACCACCTTCCCCAGGCCAGTTCCGTGAAGGGGTCTACAGGAAACAGACGACATAAATTAGGGCCGACTTGCCAAAGGAGGATTTCTTCTTGTGATGCATTCTTCATTAATTTCCCCAGGCAGCATCTAATATACTCAAACATTCAGTCCCCACAGAGTTTCCTTAAGTTGGACAATATGCTTTATTTATTGAAAAGTTTTTTCACAGAATTTCATAGAATCAAGTGTGTGCTTTTCTTCATGCAGTTATCACTTGGGCTGGAGATAAGCTACTTCCATTAACAAGAGATACGCCGTATAGATGGTGGTGGCTGCGAATTCTAATGCGAATTATAGATGCCACTTAAAGAGCAAGGGTGAAACCACTACTATAAAAAACAGAGTTCATTTCATTGCTCGAAAATTCCCTAAGGATGCTTAAAACTCCATGTTGTTAATTAATTTCATTCTCTAACAAGAGTCTTACAGATTTCTCATGATACTGAGAAGCAAAAATAAAGACTATACAGGTCATACTCTCAGTCTTCACACTCCTATTCTGGAAGCAGCAAAGCTGTCACGTTTTACGTCAGTTTTGGACATGGATAACGTTAGCCAAATATTTGCCAAGCCTTGTGGTGCCGTTGGGTCAAGCCCAGGTCTTGCGTCTGCCCCAGCTCTCCACAAAACTATGACTCTGCCATCAGAGACGGTAACTCATTTATTCCTGTGTCTGGGAAGAAGAAGGAAAGAATAAATAAATGATGAAGGCTACTTCAGGGGCAGGGGGAAACACAGAACAAAAATTTAGTCATGAAAAACTTCTTGGCACCAAGCTAGTAATATAATTTCATAAGGAAAATAAAACGCAAAAGAATAAGCAAAAACAAAAATAACCCTCAAGCGACGGTCGTCGACAGTTTTATCACCTCTGAGACCCTCTTAATTTTCTGAGTGAGCCCCAGCTTTCTCTGCAGTCCTTGCCTTGTGAAGAAAGAGGGACTTTATCCTGCCAGTTACAATATCAAAGAAGGTAAACCAGTATTTTAAGATTAATTAAATCTCATCAATACAAGTTCATTTCTGCTCCCCTTTATCTCCTGCATATGTAAATAGCAGCAGACCTACACAGTATTAGGTATTTGGAATGGAAGGGGAAAAAATTTTGAATTGTGTTTGTTTCTTTTCTTTTCTTTTTCTTTTTTTTTTTTTTTTTTTTGTGAAGGAGTTTCACACTTGTTGCCCAGGCTGCAGGGCAATGGTGTGAATGATGTGATCTCAGTTCACCGCAACCTCTGCATCCCGGGTTCAAGTGATTCTCCTGCCTCAGCCTCCCAAATAGTGGGATAACAGGCGTGTGTCACCACGCCTGGATAATTTTGTATTTTTAGTGGATATGGGGTTCCTCTGTGTTGGCCAGGCTGGTCTGGAACTCCTGACCTCTGGTCATCTGCCTGCCTGGCCTCCCAAAGTGCTGGGATTCCAGGCGTGAGCCACCGTGCTTGGCCTCTTTGCTTCTGTTCTGTAGAGAAGGCTCTTGTTTTGTTACCCAGGCTGCTCTCCACCCCTGGCTTCAGGTGATTCTCCCACCCTGGCCCCCTCAAGTGCTGGGATTACAGGAGTGAGCTACCACGATTGGCTGGAAGAATTGATGAAAGCTTCCAGTAGAGCTGTTTCCTCCAAATGCTAGAATCATTCTTTGAGTATCAGGACGTGAGTCATACACAATGTGCAGACGCAGCTGTGACTCTTTGGCACAACACCCATGGAGCAATGAATTTAGAAAAGTATTCCACTCACTTCTGAGCTGGAAGGAAACTTGAGACTTCAGCACCCCATATGAACGACATTCTTTCATACAAGAAGCAAATATCTTGAATACTTGGCTCAGAAGAAGCTCTTCTTGTATTCTTCAAATCACTGCAAAGTTTATTTTGTAAATAAAGATTCATCTTCATACACCATTCTGAAAGTTTTGCAGTGTGCTAATAAAGGAATTGTAGACCTTCAGAATTGTGCTTACGAACCTGGAGACGCCTTCTGTTCCTGTGTCTGTTAGCCCCAGGAGGTGTTCAACAATATTAATATTCAGAAGCCCTCATGCATGCGTCTTCATTGGCTAGGAAACCAGGCTGTCTGTTCATTACTATGAGATTTTATTAACAGGTCAGCCTTGACGATAACAAAGCTCTTACAGGCCTATTCAAGGAAATCAAGAAAATCAAGAGTTCTAGGCGGGGCATGGTGGCTCACGCCTGCAATCCCAGCACTTGGGGAGGCCAAGGCGGGCAGCTCATCTGAGGTCACGAGTTTGAGAACAGCCCGGCCAACATGGTGAAACCCCTTCTCTACTAAAAATACAAAAATTAGCTGGGCGTGGTGGTGGGTGCCTGTAGTCCCAGCTACTCGGGAGGCTGAGGCGGGAGGATCTCTTGAACCCTGGAAGTGGAGGTTGCAGTGAGCCAAGACTGTTGCACTCCAGCCTGGGTGACAGAGGGAGCTTCCGTCTCAGAAAAAAGAAAAGAAAGTTAGAAGGTGGAAATTAAAGATGTGCAATAAAGTCAGAAATCAATTCAGAAAGAGGAATGACCAGGACATGCAACGTCAGCGCAGAAACGTCCACATGTAGAAAATGCTAGACAACCCGTAGATGGCCATTAGTAGGGAACTATAGACGCTGTTTGCCTAAGAGAATCTTGGTTTCTCACATTGTACGGTGATCCAGCTGACTTTACATTTGTCCTAGAAAATGCTATTTATTTATTTATTATTTTTTTGTGAGACGGAGTCTTGCTCTCTTGCCAGGCTGGAGTACAATGGCGTGATCTCGGCTCACCGAAACCTCCAACTCCTGGGTTCAAGCGATTCTCCTGCCTCAGCCTCATAAGCAGCTGGGACTACAGGTGCCCGCCACCGCCTTGGCTAATTTTTTTTATTTTTAGTAGAGACGGGATTTCACCATGTTGGCCAGGATGATCAAGATTTCCTGACCTCGTGATCCACCCGACTCGGCCTCCCAAAGCGTTGGAATTACAGGCGTGAGCCACCGTGCCTCGCGACCATCTGAACTGTGAGAGACTAATATGCAGCGAACAGTCCCCCAGTACAGGTGCTTACATCTGAAGGTCTGTAACCCGCCTCTCTTGCCACAGTTTTCCAGACGCACCCATAAGTAACTCCTTCCTTTCAAGAACAGTTCATTGGGAATTCAAGCAAGAGATGTTCAGAATTTTTTTTTTTTTTTTTAAAGAACAGTTTGTTGGTTCTCTGATAAAATAAAATGCTCTCTAATCTGCAGCCATGTCTGTGATTCCTAGGCCTAGTGTTGAGATATGTAACCCACATCTGAGGCTCAGGCAGGTGGATCACAAAGTCAGGAGTTCGAGACCAGCCTGGCCAACATGGTGAAGCCCTATCTCTACTAAAATACAAAAATTAGCCAAGCATGGTGGCTGGCACCTGTAGTCCCAGCTACTCATGAGGCTGAAGCAGGAGAATTGCTTGAACCCAGAAGGGGGAGCCTGCAGTGAGCTGAGATCACGCCACTATACAACAAGAGTGAAACGCTGTCAAAAAAAAAAAGAAAAGGAAGAAAGAAGTGAAAGAAAGAAAGAAAAAGAAATAGAGAAATGGAAAGGAAGAAAGAGACAGGAAGGAAAGACGGACGGCAGGAAGCAAGGCACGAAGGCAGGAAGGCAGCAAAATAAAGACATTGAAATGTATCATTGTAACTTTTTCTTTTCACTCATGTATTAATCACTATGATATTCCATCACTATGGTATTGCCATCCATCAGCATGGATTAAGCATAAAAGTCATTTTTGAAGTGTACCCATGTTTTCACCAGACGTTTTTTGAAAACAATAAAGTGATTAATACTGTAATTTTTGTATAATGGTGCCATAGCTACCATATGTATTAGTCTCTTATTTGCTTTTACCATTGCTCTGAGACCTGTATGAGATTTATCTAAAAGAATGAGACATGTAACTCTATTTCATTTCTTTTATCTTCTATATATTATTGCATTATATGCCAATGACCCAATTAAATCATTTATTCTGACAAAGGACATTTACTCTGTTTCAGATATTTTGCTTTTCTGTGCAACGTTATGCACATTCTTAAACATCTGTGCAAGAATCTTTCTCTAGGGTATTTACTTGAGAGTGAAATTGCCAGGTGTTGGGAGTATACATATTTGCAGCTTTACCAGATGCTTGAAGCTGCTCTACAAAGCAGGTGCACTCACTTCACTTTACCAGAATGTTTGTGAGTTTCCTGAGATCTGCATTCTTATGATTATAGAATGTTGTCACAATTTCTTTATTGTTATAGTATGAAAGTGGTATCTGGTTACTATTTTCATTAGCATTTATCTGATTCTATCAGCATTTTTAAATTTCAAAAATGGGGTTTTTCTTCATACAGATTGTTCAAAATGTGTACCTTGGTTTGAATTCCAGATGTGTTCTCTCAGCCTAATGACCTTGACTGTCTTTCTCAGTTTTCCTCATTTCAAATTTTTTTTAAAAATACGTTACTGCTAATGTTACAGGAGTGGGTTCAAAGATGAATGAGTTCGTACAGGCAAAGCCAGCACTCACAACTCTACTTGGTACAAGGGTTATGTAAGTTTTATGTATTACTGTTCATTAAGCAGCTATTATACATTAGTCTACAGGATCTAAAGTATGCAGAGCCTTCCATTCTTAAAAGAGTCTAACTCGTGATTACAGTATTTAGAACTGATAAAGAATGTAGCTTTTTCCTTTGCTCTTGGTGAAAAAAAAATAAAAAAGATTCAAAAGAATAGGAAAAGTTATTTTTAAAAATTACTGTACACATTAAACACACAGTCCAACTGGGCATGCTTTTTATTTTCTTCCAACAATTCCTAACAAGCAGCCATTGTTGATCACGTGAAACCTTTATCCAGGGAGAACTTGAGAAACAGAACTAAGCTACATATAGCAGATAATAGCTTCCATTTATTAAGAGCTGATGTTGTGCCAGGCACTGTTCTAAGCGCTTTCCGAACCTAAGTTCATTCTCACAGGTCCAAGAGATCTCTCGGAGGCTGGGCCCGGGTCCAGATGTTAACGGGGCTCCCTGGCTTCACGCCCCTCAGCAATCCACAGGGTAAGCGGAACGTGGACGAGGCCCTGGAGGCTGACTCTGCTCCCAAAAGCACTCCTGATGTTGGTGCTGCTTTTCTGTAAGCAGTCAGCAGCCACAGAGGAGGGTGCTGCGGGGTGAAGGTAGATGGGAGAAGGGATCTACCAGGGCAGCAGAAGACCAAGTTCTAAAGGAAGGCCAGGCCTCCACTGAGGCAGGAGAATCGCTTGAGGCCGGGAGGCGGAGGCTGCAGTGAGACGAGATGGTGCCATTGCACTCCAGCCTGGGCAACAAGAGTGAGACTCCGTCTCAAGAAAAAAAAAAGGCCGGGCGCGGTGGCTCATGCCTGTAATCCCAGCACTTGGGAGGCCGAGGCGGGTGGATCACGAGGATAGAAGTTCAAGAACAGCCTGGCCAAGATGGCGAAACCCAGTCTCCACTACAAAAATTAGCCGGGCGTGGTGGCAGGCACCTGTAGTCCCAGCTACTGGGGAGGCTGAGGCAGGAGAATCGCTTGAACCCAGGAGGTGGAGGCTGCAGTGAGCTGAGATCGCGTCATTGCACTCCAGCCTGGGTGATAGAGACTCAGGAGAAGAAGGAGAAGGAGGAGGAGGAGGAGAAAGAGGGAGGAGGAGAAGAAAGGAGAGGAGGAGGAGGAGGAGAAGGAAGGAGAAGAGGAAACAGAGGAAGACTCAACTCCTGAGTAGACGTGCGCCACCACGCCCAGCTAATTGTTTGTGTTTTTAATAGAGAAGGGGTTTCACCATGTTGGCCAGGATGGTCTCGATCTCCTGACCTCATGATCTGCCCTCCTCGGCCTCCCAAAGTGCTGGGATTACAGGTGTGAGCCACCGCGGCCGGCCGAGAGTTTTTTTTTTTTTTTTTTTTTTTTTTTGTTGTTGTTGTTGTTGAGACAGAGTCTTGCTCCATCACCAGGCAGGAGTGCAGGGGTGCAATCTCAGCTCACTGCAGCCTCCACCTCCCGGGTTCAAGCGATTCTCCTGCCTCAGCCTCCCGAGTAGCTGGGACTACAGGCGCACGCCACCATGCCCAGCTGATTTTTGTACTTTTAGTAGAGACGGGATTTCACCGTGTTGGACAAGATGGTCTCGATCTTCTGACTTCGTGATCCGCCTGCCTTGGCCTCCCCAAGTGCTGGGATGACAGGCGTGAGCCACCGCGACGGGCTAGGGAGCCTCTATACGCAGGAGGAAGAGGTCCCGGTGGAGATGGCTTGGAGCCAACACTGAGCCATCGTTCTTTTCCACCTGTTAGTTTAAATGTATATTTAGGGCCGGGCACGGTGGCTCACGCCTGTGATCCCAGCACTTTGGGAGGCCGAGGTGGGCAGATCACCTGAGGTCGGGAGTTTGAAACCAGCCTGACCAACGTCTCTACTAAAAATACAAAATTAGCTGGGCATGGTGGCACATGCCTATAGTCCCAGGTACTCGGGAGGCGGAAGCAGGAGAGTTGCTTGAACCCGGGAGGCCGAGGTTGTGGTGAGCAGAGATCACACCATTGCACTCCAGCCTGGGCAACAAGAGGAAATTCCATCTCAAAAATATATATATATATTTAGTTTTCCCCTGCAAAGCAACTGGTAAACACACAAAAACCACTATTAATTCATAAGTGTTACCACTGAGAGGTGACAGTGGGTGGTATTGTTTTCCTGGCTACATGGGTAATCTTTATGCTTTTCTGGCTACCTCTGAGATTATACCTTTATAATTATTACATGTGGTGTCAGTGTAATGTAGTGTCTGAATGTATTTCATCAGAACGTGAGTTATATTGAATATATCTTCTGAGGTCTATTGAACAGCAAGCACTAAGTATTGTTCTCACTGTACTGATCAATAAACGCATTGCGAACTGTATCAGAAGAGAACAAAATGCAGAATATGCAGAAACAGATTACACTGGTGTAATAGTAATTATTAAACTCGGCCATAATGACATACGTTATGACAGGGGAATCCATAAAGGGTCAAATGACGTGAACAAAAGGTTCAAAGTTAGGAATGAAACACACAGACACAAAAAAATTAAAGCACATTTCCCTTTTAAATCTCTTCAATTAGAAAAAAAATGGCTTAAAATGATAATAGCTGGTGCCGGCAAGGGAATAAAGAAATGGGTACTCTCACACGTTTCTGACTGTGCTTTTAAATGCTCCAATGCTTTAGGGAAGCAATTTGGCATTATATTAAGAACCATAAAAATATGAATACTTTCTGTGTCAGAACCACATTTATGTAAATATGTCTTAAGAAAATAATCTAAAACAGGGAAAAAGTTATCAATTCAACTGAGCCTTGTTTATCATAGCCCTCAAATAGAAATAAGTTAAATGCCCAATGATTTAAAAAATTGTTTTAGTGCATTCAGTCATTAGGATACATGCTTCCCAATAGAATTAATAATCATAAACATTTATGCAAGCAATATGGAAAATGCTTATGGCATAAATGGTAAATGAATAACTTTCTTTTTGGAGTAATTGGTGGAAATACATTAAAACAAACTGTAAAATTTTCAAAAAAACTTATTTGCACAATTCTATTTAAATAAGTATACATGTGGGAAAAGATTAATTTACCAAATGGACCTAAATATTTATTTTAGTCCAGTGTGGTTTACTTTTTCATTTTGCTGCATAATTTTTAATGTCATTATACCACTTTTTAAATTCCAAATAGAATCTGTAGAATTTTTTAATTAGTTATATGAGTTTAAATAAATACCGAATACTATATACTGGAAATTTTTCAAGTATTTTTCTAAATGACAACTTGGTCAAGAGAAAATTGAATACATGATAACGTATTGTTTAGAAAACTGTGAAAATCAAAACACTCACATCAGTTCCCATGGGATCTAATCAAAGCAGTGCTTAAAATTATAGTTCTAGATTTAAACACTTTTTCTAGAAGAAAGTTAAAATAAGCAAGCAATTAATTAAATAACGATTTAAACATATACCCAAAGTATAGCAAAGGAAGGCGAGAAAGAGGGAATGAAAAAGAGGGAGGGAGGGAGGAGGTAAGGAGGAGGGAAGAAGGGGCAGGAAGGGGGGAGGAAGGGGAGAGAAGGGGGGAGGAAGGGGGAAGGAGAGGGGGGGAAGGGGGGAGGAAGGGGGGAGGAAGGGAAATCCAGGGACGAAGAGAGGAAGGAGACAGAGAGAGGGAGGGAGGAAAGGAAAAAGAAGACAGGAAGAAAAAACAAATGAGGCAAATCAATGTATTTTCTGTATTTCTTGCAAAATGTATAGCAATTGACATGTAAATCTGGGGTCAGGTAGAAAGAGAAACATAACTTTAAAATGTATAAAGCACAGACGCTGCATCACCTAACTTAATGGGGATGATTACATTATATAAACTTTCTCAATGGCTGGAATTGGCACCCATTTTTTTTTCCTTTTCCTAATTTACTTAAAACAGCTGTTACAAAAGCAAGAATGGCTTATCAAAGCAAAATCAGTATGCCAAAAATTCTCCCAGGGATTTCATGTTAGGAAGTTTCAAAATATAACAAGTTAACGTATATTACTTCATTCGCCGACTCTGTGTGATCTGAGAAGTAATCTAACCTCCCTACTCTTCAGTTTCTCAATTACATGGAAATAGTATAATGTTGAATCCTATTAAATTGCTGACATTTAATCATCTTTTTAACCTATAAAAATGACAATTTATTATCATTCGGCCTCATGATTTTACATTTATCTAAAATCATAGAGAAAATGTTAATCACTAGCTTTGCACTGTGACTTTCCGGTGAAGTAAAGCCACTCCCAACCAGCGATGAAGTATTTCTTTTCTGCACAAGGGCAAAACTCCTGCCTTTCTGTTTCAAGTAAGTGATGCGGGCATCCCTTTTAGAACCTCACTGCAGCCCGTCAATGTGTATGCCCTTCTCATCGCACTGCTCTAAGAACCTTCTCAAAAACAGGCTGGGGTCATTCTTGCTTTTAGAAAAAGATTTGAAGAGTTTTAGTAGAATGGGAAAATAATTTAAGCCAACAGTTTCCAGAGTTGAGCAAACAGTTTCCAGAGTTAAAGAGTTTTCAGAGTTAAAGCAGAGGCAGAAGAAAATTCAAAGACGAAGATTAAAGAACCAACTGACCTTTAATCATGTCAACATGACTTAGTAATGACCGAGATCTAAGGACTGAGAAATTTCCTTCTGCCACACCTTTCATACAACTCCGTTCTGTGCCATCATTAGATATGGAAGATACTAGATTCTGTGTCTTTGTGGTCCAGTCAAGAGTTGTTTCATTCTTCTAACTGTATCCAAAAAGCAAAGCATAAAAAAGGATATAACAAAAACCAACAGTTTTCATAAGGTGGACTCATAAATAAAGTGAAATATAAAACATTTTCAAAGCACTTGAAATATGTGCAGCAAATGAGATTTTATGCTACATATTTTGTGTCCAAAAGAAATTAAGTCTAAAAATTAAACCCCTGTGTAACATTGTAGAAGGTGAAATGTTACCTAATTCATTCCCACTGGCAAACATATAATTCCAAACCTTAATAATGTCTAAAAATTATAGACCTACGTACACTGACTATATCTGTAAAAAAAAAAAAATCAAAGAAAATACTAATGAAACTTTTTAGTAATACATTTAATTTTTTTAAATGTCATGAACAAACGGAATTTATTCCAGGAACATAATCACTCAACAAGAACAAGAAACCAGCTCTTAGTATAAAGTGTACCATTCTGCAGGAAAACTCATATTGGAGACATTCTGGAATGTACTGTGCTTAATGAGTCCATGTGAAAGGGGAGGAAGAAAGCAAGGGTGGATGGGGCCAAACAAGTGGGTAACACTCAAGTCATCATAGCTCCTGAGAAATTTTCCAACAGACAAATTCATGTGCAAAAGTCTGTAGTAAATTTCAACTCCATCCTGTAGCCAAATGAGCTTGATCTGGCAACAAAGACGTGGAGGAAAAACTGTTCTATTCGTTCTGGGGCAAGATTTCAGCAAACAGGACCCAGCTTTGTGGGTTTTTTGGGAAGTGGGGTCAGTCAGAGGAAAATAGAAACAGAAAATGTGGTCAATATAAAAGAAGGAAAGACTTCAAACTACAGCCTGATGAGTGTGGTTCCAGACAGGATTTGGTCCTCCTACAAGAAATCAGCCAGCCATCGGGAGAGCCAAACAGTAGCCCAGTGTCTTGGTCTGTGTGTTTTCACTGGAAACTCTGAGACAAGAACTGGGTTCAAGTCGTTTATTTGGGAGCTTGTCAAATCACCTGTGAGGTGTATTTCAGGAAGCCCCACACCGTCATCCTGAGAGATGCAGGTGGGTGGGGAAGAAGGAGTTAGCCACCGCGCTGCCACAGACCTCCACGGTGGACCAAAAGAATATGGCCAAGTCCCAGATGCTCCGCTACACACCACTGCAGAGACAGCAAGGAGCAGAGGGCCAGGGGAAGGGCGACAGCTGGAAGCCCACTGCAGGCAGGCTGCATGAGCAACGCTCGCTTCAGACACCAGAAAGGGTCCAGATCCACTCCTACACTGCCTGCCCTGGAACAGGGCAAAGTGTAGACGCTGACAGCCTGAAGTCTAGAGCTGGGTGAGAACGGAGTCAGCTGAATGGACACCAGTACCACAGGTTAAAGAGACTGGAAGAAGCAAAGAATGTGAGAAGTAGAAAAGTTCCTTCTAAAGTTTCCTTTGTTGTTAAAGAATAAGTGTGCAAATAACTTTGTGAAGCCCTATCCCATGTAGCTGTTAGACACGCCATGCTCACAGGCTCGTAGCACACTCTATGCTCTTGTACTTTAACCAAGATACGTGTGCTGGACGTGCGCACAGGCCTGTCCCGGCTCTCCACTGCTTTTACCTGCTTAGAAAAGTTTTAAGTTGTTAGCCAATCGGGTTTTAGTTTAGAGCGTGAGGTCTGACTCCAGCCAACAGAGATCAGACACAGCAGTAAGGACGACCCCAAATGCGTAAGGGATAACTGTGTGTGTTTTCCTTTGTTCACTATAGTCTCGTGGCACACTGGCTAGCGAGGTGCCCTTCCTGCAGTCCAGGAAGTAAAAATTGTGTTGCTGAAAGATCCTTTGTCTCAGTGCTGATTTTTCTTTGTGGCACTGAGCATCTATTTCCAACAATGAATGAACAAACAAACATGTATATATATACTTTCAGCTAATATCAAAAACATATTTTTTAAAAGATCAGCACTCGAAGGCCAGGCGCGGTGGTTCATGACTGTGATCCCAGCACTTTGGGAGGCCGAGGCGGGCACATCACAAGGTCAGGAGATCGAGACCGCCATGGCCAACATGGTGAAACCCTGTCCCTACTAAAAATACAAAAAGTAGTTGGGTGTGGTGGCACATGCCTGTAGTCCCAGCTACTTGGGTGGCTGAGGCAGAGGATTCACTTGAACCCGGGAAGCAGAGGTTGCGGTGAGCCGAGATCTCCACACTGCAACCTCCAGCCTGGCGACAGAGTGAGACTCCGTCTCAAAAAACAAACAAACAAAAAAACCCCAAGTCTCGTTCCCAATTAAACATTTTGAAAAAGGAAAAACGGTTTCTTCTACTGATGACACAAAATTACTTTACACTAAAGGTTAATATTAAACTCCATCCAAAATCCCAGTCGCTCTTTTTAAAACCGGCGAGTAATCAGTATAGCAACAACTGCCACAAATGTTAGCGTTCTTGTTTTCTGGGGACAGAGTCTCACTCTTTCGCAGTCTGGAGTGCAGTGGTGTGATCTCGGCTCCCTGTAACCTCGGCCTCCCGGGTTCCAGCGATTCTCCCGCCTCAGCCTCCAGAGTAGCTGGGACTACAGGTGCACACTGCCACGCCCAGCTGATTTTTGTATTTTTAGTAGAGAAAAGGTTTCACCATGTTGGCCAGGATGGTCTCCATCTCTTGACCTTGTGATCTACCTGCCTCCCCACTGCACTTCAGCCTGGGCAATAGGGCGAGACTCCCTCTTGGGGGAGGGGAATGAAATCTGTAGTGTGTATGACTGCCAGCAACATGCGTCTAAATAATACAAATTAATCTTGTATTTGACTGGGCGCGGTGGCTCACGCCTGTAATCCCAGCACTTTGGGAGGCCAAGGCAAGCAGAACACCTAAGATCAGGAGCTGGAGACCAGCCTGGCTAACATGGTGAAACCCCATCTCTACTAAAAACACAAAAATTAGCTGGGCGTGGTGGCGTGCGCCTGTAATCCCAGCTACTCGGGAGATTGAGGCAGGAGAATGGCTTGAACCCAGGAGACCGAGGCTGAGGCTACAGTGAGCTGAGATGGTGCCATTGCACTCCAGCCTGGACTACAGGAGCAAAACTCCATTTCAAAAAAGTATATATATATTTATATGCATATGTACACACACAGTATTCATATTAAAAATGTCAAGAATGAAAGTAAAAGTAAAATATACCACCTACAGAAGAAAAAAATCAAAACTTTCTGGAGAATTACTTTTTAAAAATCGAGCTCCCACTGCCTGAGCCGCAGCGCCTGGTGAAAGCTTCCTCCTCGGCAACACTGACCATCTAGGTCATTAACTTTCTGTGGGGTGAGCAGCAGGAGCTAGACCCATGCCTGGTGTTTTGCTGACACAGACTTTCGCCTTCAACTTAGCATTTCCTTTCGTCCTGTGTCCCTGCTCCAGCAAGACAAGCACATGCAAGATGTCCATTTTACCCGGATTTGTGAGTGTAGACTTTTTTTTTTTTAATGGAGCCTCGCACTGTCTCCCTGGCTGGAGTGCAGTGATGCTTTCTTGGCTCACTGCAACCTCCGTGTAAGGCCAGTTGCCTTGCTGAAAGCTCAGGCGCACCCCGCCCCCTTTTTTTCCCTTTTACAAGCCCCGAGCAAGTTCAGACAAGCCCGAAACACGCTCAGACATGCTCGGGCATGTTCCCTTCTCCCTTGCTCGCACAGCCTGGTCTTAAGGAACCCTGTATGCAAACAAGGTGCTGCAACCATAGCTTCTTAACAACCAATAGCAGGCAAGTAATTCCAACCAATAACAGGCCAAGTCCTAGGTCAAGGCTTGTAACTTACCCAATAGCAGTCTTGCTCTCCCTCAACCAATCACGCTGTTTCACTCTCTATAAAACCCCCTGTCTGAGAGGAGTCTGTGTGACTTCTCTGGCCCCTTCTGTCTGGACAGTAGAACCTTACCCGGGAGCCTGAATAAATTCCCTTGCATTGGATTATTTTGATGCTGGCCTCAGTTTCTTTGTTTTATCCTCGGAAACAAACCTCACACTCCATCTCCCAGGTTCAAGCAATTCTCCTGCCTCAGCCTCCGGAGTAGCTGGGATTCCAGGCATGAGCCACCACCACCAGCTATTTTATTGTATTTTTAGTAGAGACAGGGTTTCACCAGGTTGGCCAGGATGGTCTCGATCTGCTGACCTCGTGATCCTCCCGCCTTGGCCTCCCAACCTGCTGGGATTACAGGCGTGAGCTACCGCGCCCTGCCGAGTGTAAACGTTTTTGTTCATTTCGTTCACTGCCTGTCACCAGAGCCTAGAATAATATGATTAGTTGCTTTAGATGTAATTGCTGAATAAATGAATGAATCAATGTAGGGTAGAGGTAGAACAGAGCAAATCAAGAGGTGAAAATCGGAGTGGCTTAAAGGTGCTCAGAGGCACGAAGGTAATAGCACATAATGCATTAAAATGCCAGCCTGCCAGCCTGCCAGGCCACACTGGAACAGGATTCTTAACCTTGCTTTGCCTCAGTTTCTATCTCCAAAACTATATTAACATGTGCACCTAAGTAAAAAGCATGTATCATGTTGGGTTGTTATAAATATGAAATACAAACATACACTCTCACACACACACACATACACACAAATCTATATTCATGTATCAGTAGGTGTATTATCTATATGAATATATAGAGTATACACACACACACACACATATACACACACACGCATAGAGAGAGTGAGATTATCATGTTGTTTAGTCTTTAAAGTAATGGTAATGATTTTAAGTACTGTGGTACTGAGAAGGGTTAAAGAATGACCTCAATGTTGCAGTGGATATCAAGAAACCAGGGCGTTTCCAAAGAGCAGTCGTTAAAAGAGAAAATCTAATATAGCAAAATTAAATTCAAATATAGCCATAAGGTTAAATGGGTAAACTCATCTTTTTTTAAAAAAAGGGGGAAAGTTCATATTGCTTTTTAAAGAGCTACGTAAAACCTATTCTGTCTAGAAGGCAGGGGCGAAGCAGGGCTGCGCATGAGAGAGCCGTCAACAGTACACAGCGGATGGCTAAACAGCAGCAAACAGCGGGCCAGTTACCAACGTCAGCCCACACTGGATTCACGGCGGATGAAAAGAAAATGAAAAGGGCTCTTTGCAATTTATAAGGAGTATAATTCACAGCGAGAACGTAACGCTCATGAATCTTTACATTTTAATCTCACACACTGAACTAAAACTGCAGGAATCAATGGAAATGTCATCATTGTAAGAAACTTCAACACACTCATTCAGTTCTGTAACACATCAAAGAGATGAGAAATAATGGATGCAACTGACTAAATATCATAATGAAAAATACTTTGTTTATGCTAGTGTCTGTTCAATTCTGTAAGCTGAAAACAAGTGTCTGTAGAACGCTTATTTTAAGGTGTGTCTGAAATTACGCCACAAAACATGACTTCAATAATTTCCAAAATAAAAGAAATAACCACATTCTTTAACCATAATACAAAAAAGAATATATATATTTTTTTGAAACGGGGTTTTGCTCTTGTTGCCCAGGCTAGAGTGCAATGGTGCGATCTCAGCGCCACCACAACCTCTGTCTCCTGGGTTCAAGAGATTCTCCTGAGACTCCCAAGTAGCTGGGATTACAGGCATGCACCTCCACGCCTGCCTACTTTTTTTTTGTATTTTTAGTAGAGATGGGGTTTCTCCATGTTGTTCAAGCTGGTCTTGAATTCCCAACCTCAGGTGATCTACCCACTTTGGCCTCCCACAGTGCTGGGACTACGGGCATGAGCCAGGGTGCACAGCCAGGAGAAAGTATTTCTAGAAGATAAAATAGAACTGGCCAAATATGTTAATTTTGTTTTGTTTTGGTTTCTTCAACTTTTATTTTGTGTAAGTTCAGGGTCCATGTACAGGACGTGCAGGTTTGTTACGTAGGTAAATGTGTGCCTTTGTGGTTTGCCGCACACAGTATCCCACCACCGAGGTAAGAAGCCCAGCATGCATTAGCTATTCTTCCTGATGCTCTCCCTCCCTGACACACCTCCCCAGGCCTCAGTGTGTGGAGTCCCTCCATGTGTCCTCATCATTCAGCTCCCACTTACAAATGAGAACAAGTGGTGTTTGGCTTTCTGTTCCTATACAGGAATATTCTCAGAACTCACTCTGAAAGACCTTCTAGGTCAAAGATGAAATCAAAACCAAAATGAAAGAATATATCTAAAGGAGCCGTAAAAGAAATACTAAAATGATGGAATAAAATAGCTTTATTTACAAAAAAACACTTTAACTACTTTTACTACTAGCATAGAAAATATGAATAAAAAATAGTCATACATAAAGGGTGGAAAAGAAAAAAATGAAACCATCTATAAAAATTAAAATACAAAAATTGGTAAATAACTAAAAATATTATTGAGATATAACTTTAAATTTAATTTCTTTTTATATTTTTCATCAATTGAATTAATAAAATTAGTAAAATATCTAAATCACTTGACAATAATGACTTTCATCTTGAAACACTCATTTTCGTTTGTCATCGGTTCTTCGGTTCTTGAAACGTCTTGAGTGGTGCCCTTAGAAGTGGTTCCATTTCATCTGGAGTTTCTTCCTAGTGTCTAACATGGCGTGAATGTGGTTTTGCTTAGTGTCACGGAGCTCTGCAGCTGGCTGTGGCATGCTGAGCAGGAACGGACTTGGTTGGAAGCACATCTGTAGCTCCCTGGCTGTAGGCAAAGGCTTACGGAGCGGAATTATTTATAAGCGGATGGGGAACCAAGGTGGTCTCAGGAATCTGAGCAGCAAGAACGAATGCAAGAGCCACATCCGTTTGCCTGGTCTGAAATAAACACCCTGCAACTGTTGTGTCGCTTTCTGTCCTTGCACTGTGCTACGCAAGACTTAATGATCAAGGATATTTTAATCGCATTCCTCAGCTACAGCAGGGCACAGCAATTGATTTTCAACACACGAGGCTCCGCACAATGGGGAAAGACGTGACTCTCCGAGAGGTCAGGACGCTGGCCATCAAAGGAACCAGGCAGGTGCCTGCGTGGACCAGCGAAGCTTCTCACCCTCAGCGTCCCGTCCTGCTTCCCGTCCTCCCTCGCCCTCTTCCATCCTCTCTTCTCGCCTCTGCTCATCCTGCACACACCCTCCAGGTAGCTCATCCCCTCCTGTGGCTTTAGTTCTCCTCTATATTCTGAAAACTCTCACATCTGTATCTCGGTCCCAGATCTCCTCAAGCTTCAGACCTTTATACATTTCTTTATAGATGAACAAAAGTACCTCAGACCCATCAAGTCCCCAGTTAAATTCACTTCCCATTCCACCACTCCACCCCAGCATGTTTCGTGGAGTGGCCACAGTGACTGTGTGACTAGTGATTATGGGAAAGCGCAGATTCCATTTGAAGTAATATTGTTGGTACAGGGTCGGGCACGGTGGCTCACGCCTTAATCCCAACACTTTGGGAGGCCGAGGCAGGCGGATCATGAGGTTAGGAGATCGAGACCATCCTGGCTAACACAGTGAGACCCCATCTCTGCTAAAAATACAAAAAATTAGCCAGGTGTGGGGGCGCGTGCCTGTAGTCCCAGCTACTTGGAAGGCTGACGCAGGAGGATCACCCGAACATAGGAAGCAGAGGTTGCACTGGGCGGAGATCACGCCACTGCATTCCGGCCTGGGCAACACAGCGAAACTCCATCTCAGAAAAAAAAAAAAAAATTATTGGTACAGATTCTAGGAAGGTGTCAGGTAAAGTGGTGTCTGAGAAGAGACTAAAGGGCAGTGAAAACAAGACCCCATTCAGACAAGGTGGTGTATTGGAGGCAACAGAAGAGGCGTCAGGACAGACAGGGAAGTTTTCTGAGCAAATGGGATACGAGCAAAAGGGATGACGTTAGAAAAGAGCGTGAATCATGCAATCTGGATGAAGTGCGGAATGACAGAAAGAGAGTGTGTGCACAGACGGAAGCAGTGAGGCAATGAGACATGTTCTGTAAAGATGCAGGTTGACGGATCATGAGATCTGGGACCTATTTAAGAAGCTATCGAAATCATGAGGGAAGAAATTTGTCTGTAAGACTTAACTTTCGCAAAATCTAGAGAATGAACTGGAATGAGAATGATTGGAAGCAAAACCGACTGGGAAATGAATGTAATGATCCAGCTGAGCAATGACCGGAGTTGGATCAGGGAAATGTCAGTGCAGTTAGACAGAAAGGGCATTATTTTTTATTAATGTATTTACTTGTTTTTCCGAGATGTGGTGTTGAAACTGACACAATTGTCGTATAGACTTTTTTTTATAAACACAGAAATTGACCCTTCTGGTCTTAGAGCTGGAAACTTATTAATTTATTTGTTTTTTAAATGAGTTTCTCCTTCAAGAAGAGAACTTCAGGCCTCTCAAAAAAAAAAAAATCAAAAGAACTGAAGCTCACCAGGTCACCACATCCAGACAGTGAGATACTGAACCCCTCATTCATCATGGTGGATTTGTGGCCCCGCCCTCCTTCCTGTTTCCTCACTTGTTGCGTTTCTTCCCTGCTATATAAACCCCGAGTTTTAGCACCACATGGAGATGGATTTCAGACTGAGCTCCACCTTGGCCGCAGCAATGATGAAAGCTTCTTCCTTCGCAATACTCATCATCTCAGTCATTGGCTTTCTGTGCGTCAAGCAGCAGGACCCAAGACAGAGCTCCTGCTGTTTCAGTAACAGTCTTGCTATGTTGCCCAGCCTGGACTTGAACTCTTGACTCAAGAGATTCTCCATTCTCTTGCCTGAGCCTCCTAAGTAACTTGGAGTGCAGGCTGTTGCCATCATGCCTGGCTAAGAAGGGAATTATTTTAAGAACAGTTTCGGGCCGGGCGTGGTGGCTCATGCCTATCATCCTAGCACTTTGGGAGGCCAAGGCAGGTGGATCGTGAGATCAGAGTTCAAGACCAGCCTTGCCAACATGGTGAACCCCTGTCTCTACCAGGAATAAAAAATAGCTTGGCGTAGTGGCATGCATCTCTAATCCCATCTACTTGGGAGGCTGAGGCAGGAGAATCACTTGAACCCGGGAGGCAGAGGTTGCAGTGAGCCGAGATTGTGCCACTGCACTCCAGCCTGGGCAACAGAGTGAGACTCCATCTCAAAAAAAAACGAAACAAAAAAGCACAGCTTCAGAAACTGAATTTTCAAAACTTGGGAATGAATTAGATACAATGTGAGAGAAGAAGAATTTCTGGCTTTGGAAACTGGATTGTTGGTGATGCCAGTCATCTATGTTAGAAGAGGAAAAAGAAAGGCTAGCGGGAAAAGACTGTAAGTAAATATTTTGCACATTTAATTGGAGATTCCTGGGAGGAAGTCTACAGGACTTGTTGGATATGTAGGTTTGAAGTTCAGGACAGAGGACTTAGTTACAGAACATGATTTGGGAGCCACGAAATTGAAGCCATAAAAATAAATTGGTTGTTAAAAAACAAACGTAACAAATTTAGTTGAAAGCTCTAATTGGCTATTATTAGCTCTTGTAGAACCAGACACCATCTCATTTTATAAAGTAGCAGATGGGTGCTGTGATGAGCTGAGCATGGGGGTTTAGCTTTACAGGCAGAGAAGGACAGAGGAACGCAGAAACAGGGACGTAAAGTGGACTGGTAATTTCAGTTACTTTTATCGTTGGGTCAAGGCAAAGGGCACTTCTTTACCAGGCTGGCTCAGGTAAACTGGGCCCTTCTGATTGGTGGCTGTGAGTCTCCTGTTTTGAAGTTAGTTTGATTAGGTGGCTCGGATTGGTCTGCTAGGGCCCAGTGTAGGAGCTCCGTGCAGACAATGGCCTCCCATAAACTTTAACACAGTAAGGAAAGGAGACTAATGTGCTGGAACCAACACCTGAATAACAGCTTTTAAAGAATAGAGAAAGAGGCCGGGTGCGGTGACTCACACCTGTAATCCCAGCACTTTGGGAGGCCGAGGTGGGTGCATCACAAGGTCAGGAGATCGAGACCATCCTGGCCACCATCGTGAAACCCCGTCTCTACTAAAATACAACACAGTCGCGGGGTGGGGTGGTGCACACCTGTAGTCCCAGCTACTCGGGAGGCTGAGGCACGGGCATTGCTTGAACCCGGGAGGCAGAGATTGCAATGAGCTGAGATTGCACCACTGCACTCCAGCCTGGGCGACAGAGCAAGACCCTGTCTCAAAAAAAAAAAAAAAAAAATAGAGAGAAAGAGATGCCCAGAAAGAAGATGGGGAAGCATAGCCTGAGAGCTTGGTGTAGAGATGGCAGTGGTGTCTAGGAATTCAAAACAACTGAGCGCTTAAGATAAAGGAAAAATAGAAGTAGAGCTTTTAAAGGGTTGAACCCAGCAACAAGCATGTTTACATTCTTTGGGAAACAGTTTTAGTGGGATGAGGGAGACAACTGTAATGGAATAGGTAAAACTTTAAGACAATATGTTAAGTCGAGGAACGGGAGTTTCGTTTTTTCAACTTGGGAAGGAAATAAACATGCTTTTATGCTGATGAGGAGCAGAACACAAAGGTTGAAAAATACAGCAGGGAGATGTCATCGTTAAGACGACCCTTACTGGCCAGGCACGGTGGCTCACACCTGTAATCTCAGCAATTTGGGAGGCTAAGGTGGGCGGATCACCAGGTCAGGAAATTGAGACCATCCTGGACAACATGGTGAAACCTCGTCTTTACTAAAAATACAAAAAAAAAAAAAAAAAATAGCTGGGCGTGGTGGCACTCGCCTGTAGTCCCAGCTACTCAGGAGGCTGAGGCAGAATTGATTGAACCCAGGAGGTGGAGATTGCAGTGAGCTGAGATAGTGCCACTGCACTGCAGCCTGGGAGACACTACGACACTCTGTCTAAAAAAATAATAATAATACAAAAATCAGCTGAGCGTGGTGGCACATGCCTGCAGTCCCAGCTACTTGGGAGACGGAGGCAGTGGAATCGTGTAAACTCAGGAGGGAGGTTCCAGGGAGCTGAGATGCACCACTGCAATCCAGCTTGGTGACAGAGGGAGACTCCGTCTCAAAAAAAAATTAAAATGAAGTAGCAAGCATTAGCTTTATATGTCATGTCATTGTAAGGGGAGAGAAGAGAAAGGGTGGACGTGGATAGGGATACTTCTGCAGCGCTGATTCTGTGGGAGTGAGAACATTGTGGGCAGTCCTCGTCTGTTGTTGCAAGGTTACCTACAGAGAATGAAATGAGCTCGGGGGTCAGAAGGGAGCAGAAAATGTGTGAAGTGTCTCCTGATGAGAATGAGATCCAGGTGGCTTAGGAGACAGGGACTCCTGATTACTCAGCTTAGGCACCATGAAGTTACAGAATGGCACTGATCTCTAAAGCTGCGGGATTCTTTTCCAGAAGCTCTGATCCTCCCATGTAAAAGGCAGAAAAGGTAGACATTTCATTTATAACAGATTGGGATTTGGGCATGACACCGATTTAAGATATAGTAAGAGAGTTTGTGGAGTGATGCATCAAGAACACAGTAACTTAGACTTAAGATTTCTTAGTACAATTTCTTATGGCAAAGTCCAGTGGGAAACATTAGCTGAAATGAAATGAAAACCATCGTCTCTCAAGATGCGGAGGCCAAGGAACACCAGAATCATTTTGGATGATGCAACAGGCTCAGGTGGGAGAAAAAAGTGACCCTGGATTTCTTCTCCTCTCTTTCTCTTTTCTGAGGTGGAGTCTTGCTGTGGCCCAGGCTGGACTGCAGCAACGCAAACTGGCTCACTGCAACCTCCGCCCCACGGGTCCAAGCAATTCCCCTACCGCAGCCTCCTGGATGGCTGAAAATACAGGCGCGTGCCACCGTGCCCAAACTAAGTTCTCTATTCTCTTTAGTAGAGATGGGGCTTCACCATGTTGGTCAGGCTGGTCTCGAACTCCCGATCTCATGATCTGCCTGCCTTGGCGTCCCAAAGGGTTGGGATTGCAGGTGTGAGCCACCAAGTCCAGCAGATTGAATTTCTCTATTTTTATTTTATTCCTTGGAAAACGCACCAGTTGGGCACAAAGGCAGGAGTGCTTGTCCTCACTTAGGTCTGTGGGCACAGGCCCGAGGATAGCGCCCTTGCCAGGGACCCACCTTTCTCTACCATCTCAGCGTGAGTGAGGAGGAAGGGGAGGGGAGTGTGACTTACACCTCCTAACTGTGATAACGGGCCTCACTTCTCTGCTGGCAGTAAGGGAGAAGCAAGGGCGGGAAAGTGGAGGCATTGTGCCAAACGGAACTCGGCGTGGAGTGTGAGATGGTGCAGGCAGAACTGAAGGGCAAGACACCAGGCTTTGGCAGAGAGCGTTCCTGAGCCCACAGCCTGCAGCCAGAAAGCTTCCGAGCCCTCCAAATGCAATCCCCACCCATTTCCCAGAGTCCGAGATTTCCTCTGGGCCCGCAATTCTCTGGAACCGAAAGGCGACCCAGCAGAGGGATTAATGCAGAGATGGACTGCTCTCCTGCCTTTGGCAGTGATCTTGCTCTTCTCAGCTTTCAGTGCTTATCTGTGAAACAGAGATGCCTTCCTCGTGCAGGCATTGTGAGAACGAAAGTAAGCAATCTTGAACTCCTTGCTGAGTGGTGGAATAAAACACGAGCTCGATGAATGGGAGTATTATTATTTTTTCAGAAAAACGTTCTGGCAAGAAGCAGGAAGGCTCTGCAGAGACTGTGCCCGTGGTCCCTGGCTAAAGGTAAGCGAGGAAAGAAGGAACCAATTTTAGCGTAGGTGTCTCGCTTTCTTCATTTAATTTTCCTGGCACGAAGCCAGCCCCATCCCCTTGCCTGCTACCTGCCTGTGGAAAACTGCAAGCCAGTGGTTTTTGGACCTCAGCACTGGAAACTTTCATTATTAATTCCAGGGAGGGACCACACAGTGCTCCATTTTTAAGACATCACAAGAGAGCCTGGTGCATAGCCAGCATCGCAGGCCTCTGTCACCTGTGGAGTCTTCTAGAAATTCACTAGAATCTTCTCCACTGCAGACATTAGGTACAAAGGGCATTCACAGAGGATAGGTCGCCTCTCAGGTACTGTACCGCTAAATAAAGGGAGGTTTGCATGGCCCCTGAGCGACCTGGCTCGGTGACAGCCCTTGCTTCTGGCTGGGGGCCCGGACCAGGCCTGCCTTGTTCCCGTGGGCAGCCAGCACCTCAGATGCTGCGCGTCGAACCCACGCTTCCCAAACCGCCGTCTCGTTCCTGCCCCACGGTCTCTGCCGCTTCTTTGCTTCCCTTCCCCAAGATTGAAAATGAACACTTGTATCCCTTCCAAAATATGTACTGGATGTACCTGGTTGCATGATTCAGAAACAGTCCAAAGCACACATAGGGAAAAGGAGATCTCCTTCCTTTCTCTGCACCCAGCCACCTAGCTCCCCTGCTTGGAGACAACGTCTGCTGCCAGTTTCTAGGACGTGTTTTCAGAAAAGTCCTCTGTGTGTTTGAACATATTTTTCCAGTACCTGGAGTATGTCATACCTTTGCACATTTTATATTCCAGTGGATATTGGGAAAATGTCTTTCTTCTTTTTTTTCCCTCACTCTATTGCCAGGCTGGAGGGCCGTGGCACAATCTCAGCTCACTGCAGCCTCCGCCTCCCGGGTTCAAGCGATTCTCCTGCCTCAGCCTCCCGAGTAGCTGGGACTGCAGGCGCACGCTACCACGCCCAGCTAATTTTGTTGTTGTTGTTGTTGTTGTTGTTTAGTAGAGAGGGGGTTTCACCATGTTGGCAGGATGGTCTTGATCCCTGGACCTTCTCCACCGGCCTCGACCTCCCAAAGTGCTGAGATTACAGGCATGACCCACTTTGCGGGGCCCTGGAAAAACTTCTGTATCAGTAGGTACAGACATTCCCTGACATGACAGATTAACAATTTTGTGACTTCAAGATGATGCAAATACAACATGCATTCAGTAGAAAAAGGCAGAATACTCTCTCGATGCCGTGTGGTGGCAGCAATCCGCAGCTCCCGGTCAGCCACGTGGCGACCCGGCTGAGCGGCCGGCACTCTGCAGAGGACTGTCTTGCCAGATGCTTCTGCCCAGGTGTAGCTCCCGTATGAGTGTTCAGAGCACACTTAAGGTAGCCCAGGCTAAGCACTGATGTGCAGGAGGCTGGGTGTATTAGAGGCATTCTTCGTTAATATGTACTATTTACACATATTTATGGGGCTCATGCCATACTTTGTTACATACAGAGAATGTGCAATGATCAAGCCAGGTTATTTGGGGTACCTAATGCATTTTGACTTACAGTATTTCCAATTTATAATGGATTTATTGAGAAGTAATCCCACTGTCAGCTGAGGAGCATCTATATAGATATTCCTCCTTTTTTATAATAACTGCATATTCTCCAGCATACAAATGGAGTAACACTTTAGTCAGTCAATTTTGTTGTAAAAATTACCATTTTTCAATCAGTGGCAAAATTTAAATATTGGATAATTCAGTGTAACTCACCTATATGGTTCTCTTTCTGCCTTGGAGTGTTGAGATAGCTAGCTGACTCATAATTCTTTCTATTATAAATGGGTTTTTATATTCAGCTTATGTTTATTTTACATGAAACACCTCATCTGTGCATCTTGATACTGTAGAATGTGAATTTTAAGAAGATCCTTAATTTACTAAATCTTTTTAGGCCAGTGGTGATAACCAGATGCTTTTCTCTTTAATAAATGCAAGGAGGAAAAATGGACAAAGAAACTCTGAGGATATCACAACAGAGATTCCGTGGAATACCAGAACTGAGATTCTGCATTCTGTCTTCAAGAACTACTGAGCGCCATAAAAATCACTCCCCTCTGCAAAACCTACTGAGAAGCCTTTCTCCGGGAAGCTATCCTGATGGTTCTTGTGGGGTATTAATACTATGATCAGGAAAAAAGATCTGCTCCCTCAAATTCTGGTAATAAAAAATGAAAGTTTCAGCCAGGTGCAGTAGCTCACGCCTATAATCCCAGCACTTTGGGAGGCCAAGGCAGGTGGATCACAAGGTCAGGAGCTCGAGACCAGCCTGGCCAATATGGTGAAACCCCATCTCTACTAAAAAATACAAAAAAATTAGCCAGGCGTGGTGGCGTGCACCTGTAGTCCCAGTGACTCGGGAGCTGAGGCCGGAGAATCACTTGAACCCAGGACGGGGAGGTTACAGGGAGCCAAGATTGCGCCACTCCACTCCAGCCTGGGTGACAGTGAGACTCCGTTTCAAATAAAGAAATAAATAAATATTTCCAGGAAATATGTGGAAGCAACCAGGTAGAATTATTTAGAGTGAACCAATTCATGTTTATGTGTTCGTGATTTCTTCTGCTAGGTTGAATACCTTTGGGCATTTACTGATGTCACTAGAGACATGAGAAAGATGAAATTAGGGGAAGATTTTGACAAAGAGAAATGGAAGAAATAAACTTAACTCTAGTGCGTATGGAATGGTGGGAGATGCTAGTAGATACAGCTAGCAGAAATCTATGAATCGGGCCCAGACCTTCATGTGAGAAGCTGCTACAGTTGAGGCTCAGAAGTGACAGTGATGCTACGACCCGGAAAACCCCCTCAGCCTAGGCCTTGCCGCCCTTTGTCCCAGCCCCTGCACCCCGCCAGAAAACCACATGCTATGTCTCATTCGTCTTTAAAAATCAAAATAATGAAAACACTTCTCATACAGTGTTTTTTTCTCTAGTCCACTTAATTCTGTAACTGAGCATCTAATTTATTACACTTATTCCCCTTTCATTCTGCATTCATCCCACTAAAAAGTACATTTTTTCCCTACCACTCCATGTTAATCTTTTGTGTCTATTTGGAAGGTGGTTTTGCATGAGATTACCATTTAAATGGATAAACTTTGAGGAAAGCAGCTTACCCTTTAGAACGCCGGTAGACCTCGTCCAATCAGGTGAAGGTCTGGTTAGAACAAAATGATTGACCCTCCCCTGATGAGGACAGAATTCTCCAGCAGACTGCTGCTGCTGGTGGTATTACTTGATGTCTCTAAAACCGTTAGTTCTTTTGACTATTCTCCCCAAAGCTCTCTTCTTGTTACTTTCTGTGGTGCTGTCTTGACACTTTTTCTTCTGACCGACGTAATCCTTCCTTTTCGGTGTTCCCCAGGGGCTCCTCTGGCTCCGTCTGACTCTGGGGTACTGGCGGTCTCCAGGAATCTGTCCCCAGCCTTCTCTCCTGACCCTTCTTGGTTTGGGTTTCAAGTGAAAGATTTTAAGTGATGACTCCGCACCAGAATCTTCAATCTATGCCACTCTACGCCTCTGGAAGAGCTGGGAGGACCTGAAAGGTGGAAAGAGGGGAGCCACTGAGGGCGCTGGGGGGAGACTGAGAAGCAGGGTGTGAAGCGGGGGCAGAGAAGGGAACGGAACGGCACATCAGGTCATGAGTGTTCACAAGGAGAGTGGGCTCCTTAGCAGTGTCTTCTTAGTTCAGGATACGTTAGGAGTGCATTTATTAGAAAAAAATTATTAATATGGAGATGAAATTGAAAACTATTGAAATACTACAGAGCTTTCAAGTGATACTATAATTTTCTCATCCAATAAATATTCGTTTTTAAGAAGTCAAAAGTAAATTTTATTTGAGTTCTGCTTTACAAATACACAGAGCATACAACATAAGCAGAGGCAGAAGACCAAAACCAAACCGATATAAATTTGGTGTTTTTTTTTGATGTTAGCAGTCTTTCATTGAACAGTGCTGCCGTTGCAGAGCAGGGCTAACTCACAGGCAGTGTGCCCAGAGTCAGCCTACAGAAATTATTTCTTACTAATAACACATGATACGGAATATCAGAAGGGCCGGGTGCAGGGGCTCACGCTTGTAATCCCAGCACTTTGGGAGGTCGAGGCAGGTGGATAACGAGGTTAGGAGTTCGAGACCAGCCTGGCCAATATGGTGAAATTCCATCTGTACTAAAAATACAAAAAATTAGCTGGGCTTGGTGGCAGGCGCCTGTAATCTCAGCTACTCAGGAGGCTGAGGCAGAAGAATCGCTTGAACCCGGGAAGCGGAGGTTACAGGGAGCCGAGATCGAGCCATTGCACTCCAGCCTGGTGACAGAGCAAGACTTTGTCTCTAAAAACAAACAAACAAACAAACAAAAAAGAAAAAAACAAAAAATTTTCAGAACAGAAATACCTAAATTTCCGTAGTAAAATGAGGTAAAAAACATGAAAAGCAGTTCACATTAAAGAAAAACAAATGTCACTTTGGGAGGCCGAGGTGGGCGGATCACGAGGTCAGGAGATCGAGACCATCCTGGCCAACATGGTGAAACCCCATCTCTACCAAAAATACAAAAAATTAGCTGGGCATGGTGGCACACACCTGTAGTCCCAGCTACTCGGGAGGCTGAGGCAGGAGAATTGCTTGAACCCGGGAGACGGAGGTTGCAGTGAGCCGAGATCGTGCCATTGCAGTCCAGCCTGGCGCCTGGTGAGGAAGTGAGGCTCTGTCTCAAAAAAAAAAAAAAAAAGAAAAGAAAAAGAAAAAGAAATGTCATTGTGCAATAACCTACCCTGGGCTAGCATAACCGACTCCATTTTAGCTGTAAACTCCAACCTGGCTTCCCCTGCCTACCACAGCCCCTTTGGGTGCATAACTGGGTCATGCTGCACTTGGAAGCATTGAGGCTACTGTTCTCAACACTTGTAACCACTGTAAGCCTCCTGCTCGCATACTCCCCCTGCTACTGTAAGAAAAAAGTTTCCCTTTGATCGTTGTGTAGGAGGAGCCTGATCACCCTCCTTCTTGGTCATTGTATGGAAACCACCTGTGCCCACGGCCCCTTCCTCTAACCTGCTTTTCTGCATCTGTAAAATTCCGCTTCAGCTAGGTACTCCCCTCCCCTACCTAAGTCAAGGTATAAAAGAGAATCGGGCCCCTTCCTCGGGGCCCAGAGAATTTTGAGTGTTAGCGTCTCTAGACTCTTAATTCGGAACTCAGAGCATGGCCAGTCCCTTCTAACTCGCTCCGTTCCCCACTTATGTTTTTGGGGGGAGTCAAAGCATTGTCTCTTCAATTACAGCATGCGCTTCTCGGCCTTTTGGCTAAGATCAAGTGAAGAAAAACGTACGTTTTTTAAACTAATGAAAATATGCTCAATGTTCCTCATAGTAAAATAAATACAAATTTGAAATAGCGTTTCTTATCTTCAACTGGGAAAATTTCTAACTGTTTAACAACAAACTTAAAAAACAAAATAGGTGGCTGGATAAGTAAATTCTTTTTTTTTTTTTTTTTTTTGAGACGAAGCCTCCCTTTGTCACCAGGAGTGCAGTGGTGCGATCTCGGCTCACTGCAACCTCCATCTTCTGGGTTCAAGCAATTCTTCTGCCTCAGCCTCCCAAGTAGCTGACACTGTAATGTAAATCATGATTATAGGGCTGATCACGAGCTCAAGAGATCGAGACCATCCCGGTCAACATGGTGAAATCCTGTCTCTACTAAAAATACAAAACTAAGCAGGGTGTGATGGCATGCACCTGCAGTCCCAGCTACTTGGGAGGCTGAGGCGGGAGAATCACCTGAACCCGAAAGGCAGAAGTTGCGGTAAGCAGAGATCACACCACTGCACTCCAGCCTGGACAAAAAGAATGAAACACCATCTCAAAAAACAAAAAGAAAAAAGAAATACTAACAAATAATTAAAAGAAATGTTATGTACTAGACCAGGCTCAGTGCCTCATTTCGGGAGGCTGAGGCAGCCAGATCGCTTGAAGTCAGGAGTTCAAGACCAGCCTGAGCAGCATAGCAAAACCCCATCTCTGCCAAAAATAAAAAATAACTGGTTTAGTGTGGTTGTGCACACCTGTAGTCCCAGCTGTGATGTGGCAAGGAAAATGGCTTCAGCCAGGCTAAAATGTAATGGCTTCTCAGGCTCACAGGCTATGTGCAGGCTCTCAGGCTACGTGATAAGGCACTACGATTAATCAGGCCAACACCAGGTGCAGACACCAGCCTCATTTCAATGGAATTCAAGAACTCGCAGTTCAGGGTCAAACCGACCCTGGGAAGAAAGCCCCATTGTGTTAGCTGCTGGCCTTGGCTTCTGAACAAACTGCTTGCTTACTGATATTGGGAGTTTTCACTGTCTCTAACTGCTGACCTTGGCTTCTGTACAAACTGCCT